>WNWK01013600.1:25000-54672 GCA_009830355.1 Cherax destructor
CCCCTCGCCCCTAGTGGGTCCTTACCTGAGAGTCTGAACTAACTAAAACGCTACACATACATGTACACGTTTATGTTTACACACTCATCTGAGATTTCTGTGACTTTATCTTAATAGTTCTTGTTCTTATTCCTTTTCCTTTCATATCTATTTGGAAGTGGAATAAGAATCTTTCCTCCGTAAGTCATGCGTGTTGTAAAAGTCAACTAAAATGCCGGGAACAATGGGCTAGTAACCCCTTTTCCTGTATAGCTTAATAAAAAGAAAAAGAAGAAAACCGTCAAAGTGGGATGTTTGAATGTGCGTGGATGTTGTGCGAATGATAAGAAAGAGATGATTGTAGATGTTATGAATGAAAAGAAGCTGGATGTCCTGGCTTTAAGTGAGACAAAGCTGAAGGGGGTAGGAGAGTTTCAGTGGGGAGAAATAAATGGGATTAGGTCAGGGGTTTCAAATAGAGTTAGAGCTAAAGAAGGAGTGGCAATAATGTTGAATAATCAGTTATGACAGGTAAAGAGGGGATATAAATGTATAAATTCAAGGATTATGTGGAGTAAAATAAAGGTTGGATGTGAAAAGTGGGTTATAGTAAGTGTTTATGCACCTGAAGAAAAGAGAAGTGTAGAGGAGAGAGAGAGATTTTGGGAAATGTTGAGTGAGTGTGTGGGGAGTTTTGAACCAAGTGAGAGAGTAATTGTGGTTGGGGATCTTAATGCTAAAGTGGGTAAAAATGTTGTGGAGGGAGTAGTAGGTAAATTTGGGGTGTCAGGGGTAAATGAAAATGGGGAATCATTAATTGAGCTATGTGTAGAAAGAGGTCTGGTAATAAGTAATACATATTTTATGAAAAAGAAGATAAATTAGCACGTAAGGAAAGTAGTTTGTTAGATTATGTATTGGTGGATGAAAGGTTGATGGGTAGGCTTCAGGATGTACATGTTTATAGAGGGGGCAACGGATATATCAGATCATTATTTAGTTGTAGCTACAGTTAGAGTAAAAGGTAGATGGGACATAAGGAAAATGGAAACAGCAAGTAAGAGAGAGGTGAAAGTGTATGAACTAAGGTAGGAGATATAAGCAACTTTTGGCAGAAAGGTGGGTAAATGCAAGTATGAATAGTGGGGTGGTTGAAGAGGGTTGGGATTGTTTTAAAAATGCAGTATTAGAATGTGGGGCAGAAGTGTATGGGTATAGGAGGGTGGGTGCAGGAGGAAAGAAGAGTGATTGGTGGGATGATGAAGTAAAGGGTGTGATAAAAGAGAAAAAGGTAGCTTATGAGAGATTTTTACAAACCAGAAGGGTTGTAAGAAGAGCAGAGTATATGGAAAGTAAAAGAAAAGTGAGGAGAGTGGTGAGAGAGTGCAAAAGGAGAGCAGATGAAAGAGTGGGAGAGGCTCTGTCAAGAAATTTTGCAGAAAATAAGAAAAATTTTGGAGTGATATAAACAAGTTAAGAAAGCTTAGGGAACGAATGGATTTGTCAGTTAAAAACAGAGTAGGGGAGTTAGTAGATGGGGAGCTGGAGGTATTGGGTAGATGGCGGGAATATTTTGAGGAACTTTTAAATGTCGATGAAGAAAGGGAGGCGGTAATTTCATGCACTGGTCAGGGAGGTATAACATCTTTTAGGAGTGAGGAAGAGCAGGATGTGAGTGTAGGAGAGGTACGTGAGGCATTACGTAGAATGAAAGGGGGTAAAGCAGCTGGAACTGACGGGATCATGACAGAAATGTTAAAAGCAGGGGGGGGGGATATTGTGTCGAGTGGTTGGTATTTTTGTTTAATAAATGTATGAAAGAGAAGAAGGTACCTAGGGATTGGCAGAGAGCATGTATAGTTCTTTATATAAAGGGAAGGGTGACAAAAGAGATTGTAAAAATTATAGGGGAATAAGTTTACTGAGTATACCAGGTAAAGTGTACAGTAGGGTTATTATTGAAAGAATTAGAGGTAAGACAGAGGGTAGGATCGCAGATGAGCAAGGAGGTTTTAGAGTGGGTAGGGGATGTGCAGATCAAGTGTTTACATTGAAGCATATATGTGAACAGTATTTAGATAAAGGTAGAGAAGTTTTCATTGCATTTATGGATTTAGAAAAAGCATATGGTAGAGTGGATAGGGGAGCAATGTGGCAGATGTTGCAAGTGTATGGAATAGGTAGTAAGTTACTGAATGCTGTAAAGAGTTTTTATGAGGATAGTGAGGCTCAGGTTAGGGTGTGTAGGAGAGAGGGAGATTACTTCCCGGTAAAAGTAGGTCTTAGACAAGGATGTTTGATGTCACCATGGTTGTTTAATATATTTATAGATGGGGTTGTAAAAGAAGTATATGCTAGGGTGTTGGGGAGAGGAGTGGGATTAAATTATGGGGAATCAAGTTCAAAATGGGAGTTGACACAGTTACATTTTGCTGATGATACTGTGCTTATATGAGATTCTAAAGAAAAGTTGCAAAGGCTAGAGGACGAGTTTGGGAGGGTGTGTAAAGGTAGAAAGTTGAAAGTGAACGAAGATAAGAGTAAGGTGATGAGTGTATCAAACGATTTAGATAAAGAAAAATTGGATATCACATTGGAGAGAGGGATTATGGAAGAAGTGAATGTTTTCAGATATTTGGGAGTTGACTTGTCAGCAGATGGGTTTATGAAGGATGAGGTTAACCATAGAATTGATGAAGGAAAAAAAGGTGAGTGGTGCGTTAAGGTATCTGTAAAGACAAAAAAGTTTTCTATGGAGGCAAAGAAGGGAATGTATGAAAGTATAGTGGTACCAACACTATTATATGGGTGTGAAGCTTGGGTTGTAAATGCTGCTGCGAGGAGGCGGCTGGAGGCAGTGGAAATGTCCTGTCTAAGGAAAATGTGTGGTGTAAATATTATGCAGAGAATTCGGAGTGTAGAAATTAGGAGGAGGTGTGGAGTTACTAAAAGTATTAGTCAGAGGGCTGAAGTGGGGCTGTTGACGTGGTTTGGTCATTTAGAGAGAATGGATCAAAGTAGAATGACTTGGAGAGCGTATAAATCTGTAGGGGAAGGAAGGAGGTGTAGGGGTTGTCCTCGAAAAGGTTGGAGGGTGGGGATAAAGGAGGTTTTGTGGGCGAGGTGCTTGGACTTCCAGCAAGCGTGTGTGAGCGTGTTAGATAGGAGTGAATGGAGACGAATGGATTTTGAGGACCTGACGAGCTGTTGGAGTGTGAGCAGGGTAATATTTAGTGAAGGAATTCAGGGAAACCGGTTATTAATTTAGCCGGACTTGAGTCCTGGAAATGGGAAGTACAATGCCTGCACTTTAAAGGAGGGGTCTGGGATAGTGACAGTTTGGAGGGACAAATTCTAAACTGTAATATCTGAGCGCCTCTGCAAAGACAGTGATTATGTATTAGTGTGGTGAAAGTGTTGAATGATGACGAAAGTGTTTTCTTTTTGGGTCACCCTGCCTTGGTGGAAGACGGCCGACTTGTTGAATATATATATATATATATATATATATATATATATATATATATATATATATATCAACAATGTATCTCTTAAATCTTTTGTACCATATTATGTAATAAAATATACCTATTGGTAAAAAAAAAAAAAGAAGATGGAGTGGTAGGGGAAGTGGAATATTCAAATGGCATCAGGAAGAAATCCAAATATTCTTCCCTGAAGCCTTTTATCCACTTCTCCGAGGCTATAGGTCCCACAATTTGTACCAGAGGTGGACCCCATCCTATATATATATATATATATATATATATATATATATATATATATATATATATATATATATATATATATATATATATATATATATAATGTATTGAGAGTTTAAGGAAGTGCAAAAAAACAAATGAGAAAACATGGCTGTCGATAAGAGATAAAACATAATAGGAGCATTGTAGTAGGCCTATTGGCCTATATTAAACAAGTATTATTCACACCCGACTATTTCCACTCATTTGTCTATCCACTCTGGCTTTATAGATGCCCAGAGTACTCTATTAACACTGCTTAGCAGTTTATTCCGCTCATCGCCGTACTTAAAATCTTGACTAAGGATGAAGACATTTTTTGCACGAGCCTGGACTATCACCGGGCTCCGGGAGTAGAAAGACTCTGGAAACTCATCAAAAGTGTAGCACCAGAGACAAACGGGGTGATAATCCTTAAGCAAGAAGACTACAAATACTAGGATGCTACATTTGCTTAACACATCCTATACCTAACAATATAGTAAGCGAAGTCACCCAGAAAAAAAACTATTTCAGTCCAGATAGACTCTAGAAAGAACTCAAAGAAGCAAGAAACTTTTATACGTCATTGCCAGTAACAGCAGACCAGCAAGCATGTATGTGCTTCCCCAGACTTAAAACCAGCATTCCGCTCAGGCCCATTAATTCGGGTATTGGAAACGTACCATATAACCACGTTGAAACATTAGCCAAAAACTTGCTCAAACTTCTGGGCACCATTGGTAATACCCGTTTAAAACATTCATTGGATCTGATCACTCAGGAAAAAAGTATCATCTTCGAAAAAAAAAAAGCTGAAATGTTTTGATATAATTACCAATGTTCCCACAGCACATATTATAGATCTTTTAAAAAGCAAAGTTAACGACGACCTAGACCATCCCATCCCAGCCATGGACTCGGTAGATTTGACTGAATTTTGCATAAGTTTCAACTGTGTTTTCTTTGATAACTCTGTGTACAGACAGTATTTTTTGGGGGATAGCATCGGGGTCACCAATCAGCAGAGTGCCAGCCACTATATACATGAAGCCCTGGAGGCGAGGAAGCTTAATGCAGTCGAGCCTCCTCTCAAATTCACTCGAGAAGAGAAGTGCAACAAGAGTTTCCACTGCCTCGACGGACGGCACTGCAAATACGGTGACAAACTACAAATAAGAACGACCTGATGCATGTTCACTCTGTCCTTAACGACAAAATGAAACGAAGTATATTAATTTGATTTTTCCCCCAAGTGGTTACAGAATCAATACCCAGAACTGCTAGCAGAGGACTTTAGCAGCATGCAGCAGACGTTGTCAATACTTCACTTTCTCTTCTGTTTCATCCATGATTGCAAGCAATGTGCACGATCAACTCTCAACATCCCCAAGATCGACGCATCCTTAGTCCCATTCGTAGTCGTACCCAACAACAAAGTAAAGAACAAAAAGGAACGACACCCAGATTGGAACAATACACAAAGTAGAGAGAAACAGTTCCAACTTGTTTACTAAGCGTCGGCTAACAGTGACAGCTTCCACTAGCACCAGGTTAAGGAGCTCGCCTCTAGCTACTGTGTTAAGGTACTATCCCTTCCTATCATAATCTTCCTCTCACATATCTATTCTTTTCCCAATCCCCACTTCCCCTCTCACCCCAAAAGAATCTTACCTAAACTCTCTCGTCTTGTCTTGGAGCTCACCAACAACAACACCAAAAACGTGTAAATAGACGCGATACAATGAAGACGTTACAATGAACACAGAAATGTTTACCACAAATGCATTATGCATACAAATAGCCACGACCATCCTACAAAGTTTTATGAGACTAAACTCGTTATAAAGGAGGACCTATACAGGCACTGTTGTCTGAAGTCGATCTTATTATGTCTTAGCAGTAACACTTGTGTAAATTACCTGTGACCTTACAGGTCACTGCTGTCACGTGACCTGGCACATCAGACTACATCTGACCTCACTGCATCTGACCCTCATTCGTCCAAATATTCTTCGATTTTATGTCCTTTATAGTTGATTGAAGAAGCCCCTGGTGGGCGAAACGTTCCCCAAGTAATATCTTTCTATATATTGCACGTTTCTTCATGCATGTGTCGGTACTACTTACCTTGTGTGGTAAAAACAGGTGCTGGAGTTTAGCATTTGTTTCAAATAGCTGAAAAAAAAATATGGAAATATATTAATGCAATAATTGAGAGGAGTGCGGGGAATCAAACTGGGGTTAAGGCAGAATGCCAAACCACCGCTACGTGTAGCGTGATTTTTTTTTTCCCTCCTTCCTGTGTAAGTTAAAGAATTCATCGTTGTCGTTTAGCGTGTGTAACGTAAAGTTTGTTTCCTCTCGCCAGGACAGCAAAAATATTTTGTCTTTTTACTTTCTAAAGTTATTTTCTTTTTTCATGATTTCCCTGGAGGGAAAAAACTTGTGAGACAAACGCATATTATGTAAAATATACGTTTGTTTGAGTGTTGGATTGACGTAAGTCCAACACTCAGATGTTCCTCAAATCTTCTAGAGTTTTCTGAAGTCTTTTTAAAAATTTCTAGAGCTTTCTCAAACTTCTGAGTGCTTTTCAGGTCTTTCTCAAGCTTCCTACAGCTTTCCCAAGTTTTTCTCAAACTTTCCAGAACTTTCTCAAGCGTTCTTAAACTCCACAAGTTTTCAATGCTTTCAAAGTTGGTACGGGTGTGTCTGTGTCTTCCTTACATGTCTTAAACAACCTCTCTGCCATCTACTGTCTTGTTTTCCACATATTACCACTACTGGACTCCTCCCATGAGCAACTTCATTCCAGTGTCATTACCTCTCCTGCGGTCTGGGTTTTCCTTACATCTCTCTCTTTTCTCTTGTTTCTTTCTATCTCCACCTCCACCAGGTAGCTGAATCATAGATCCATGTGTCCACTGGGTTCTAGATCTTCCACTATGTCAACTTCACTAAGGAGGAAATAAAAGATCTAATCTAGCTGGTTTAACCTCTGATATGTTTCTGGTTTCTAACATGTTATCTCATGGAGCTTTCCATTACTGCCTCCATCAATTTCCCCTCTCCACCTTCCAGATCTTCCATGTGATTCCTAGTTAATACAGATTTTTTTATTTATGTTTAAAAATCTCTTACAGACAGATGTTTCGCTTTCTTTGCATTAAGTCTTTGAATTGCTTCCTTCATACCTCTGTCTTGGTCATGTGTTCCGTGGGGAGTTCAAAACTATTGCTGTTATTATCTGTTTTACCCCTATTTCATTTTCCATACTATATATTCCTTGAAGTCTTCACTGTAAAGTTTATCCATATTTTCAAAATTCCGTGTATATTTAATTTGTAATGTCACCCCCTCCTTTCCCCCTCTCCTCTCTTCTCACTATGTGATATCACACATGAAATATTTAATTTATTATCATTCCCATGAGCTTAATCTTTATTATGGCTAACCTATTTGTTTTGGCTTCTTATATTCTCATTTTCAACTCATAGCACAATTTTTTCAATGTACATCAGTGTAAGAAACGTTTATTCTTTCACTCGTCTCGTTGATACACTGATCTCTGTCTGATATGTTGGGTCTGATGACACTCTTAGGTCTTCCCTCCTGAAATGAAGGGAAGGAGAGTCGCCCGTGACTTTGATGGCTCATGGTGGTGGGAGCTTGACTCGTCTCTAGGACTGCTACTAGCTAGCAGTTCTGTCCTCACCTGACCGATGGATCACTGTGGTATCAGTTCTTTACGATGGTCGGTCTCTGTTTCTACCTTGATGTCATTTATTTGTCTCCTTTTGCCTTCATTTTTTTTATCTGCCTTCTGTTCGTCCTCCATTCTTTTTTTTCAGGAATGTGCTTATGTACTTCCGTGACTCGCGAAGTTCTCTTCCTTCATAGTACTCGTCTGCAGACGTACTCTGCTCCTGTCAAACTTCCATAACTTCAGAAAATTTGCTACTTTTTCAGAAGTTGAGCCATCATTGCTCCTGTCCTTTCCTCTTAACTACTTTTCATTCATTTTATTGGTTCCTGGCGCCAAGGGACAGATCAAACTGCCTGTAACTCTTCTTCATTTAATTCGTCCACGTTTTTCCACTATCTTGTGGCTGAAAAAGTATTTCTCAACATCCTCGTGGCTCATCTGTCTTGAGCTAGTTTCTGTCTCCTGGCTCTTTTCATAGAGCATGTTCCTATCCACTCTCTTTAATGGATATTCACTAGTCTAGAGTGTGTGTGTACTCACCTAATTGTGGTTGCAGGGGTCAATTCATAGTTCCTGGCCCAGTCTCTTCACTGGTCGCCACTAGGTCCACTCTCTCTCTACTCCATGAGCTTTACCATACTTCTTCTTAAAGGTATGTGTGTACTCACCTAATTGTGGTTGCAGGGGTCGAGACTCAGCTCGTGGCCCCGCCTCTTCACTGACCGCTACTGGGTCCCTTCTCTCCCTGCTCCATGAGCTTTATCATACCTCGTCTTAAAGCTATGTATGGTTCCTGTCTCCACTACATCACTTGCTAGACTATTCCACTTCCTGACTACTCTATGGCTGAAGAAATACTTCCTAACATCCCTTTGACTCATCTGAGTCTTCAGCTTCCAATTGTGCATCCTTGTTTCTGTGTTCCCTCTCTGGAACATCCTGTCACTATCTACCTTGTCTATTCCCCGCAGTATTTTGTATGTCGTTATCATGTCTCCCCTAACCCTCCTGTCCTCCAGTGTTGTCAGGCCGATTTCCCTTAACCTTTCTTCATAGGACATGTGTGTGTGTGTGTGTGTGTGTGTGTTAGTTAGTTAGTTACCATTTTGTCCTAGGCACATGTCGATTTGACACTAGGCCTGTTGTATGTATGTGTGTGTGTGTAAGGAAACACTTCGAAATGTTTCCGCCCGTCGGAATAGAACCGGCCCTCCGTGCGTGAAGCGAGAGCTTTACCACTAGGCCACCGGGGTGTGTGTGTGTGTGTGTGTGTGTGATGTGTGTGTGTGTGTGTGCGCAAGCCAAGAAGGGTGCATGAAATTTTTTATCTCAAGATCTTTCGCACATCTCCGTGCGTCATCAGGAATTATGCAGTGTTGCAATAGCAACAACAGTAGATTGAGGGGAAGTTTTCTCAGAGAAAGGTAGCGTGTTGACGCCAGCTTGTTCCTCCTGATGACACACGGAGGCTTCTGAAAGATCTTGAGCTGAGAATTTCCGTCTTCCCGGGGCTTGTCTTGCATTGTTAAAATTGACTATCTGCGATTGCATTGCGCACGCACCCAAGCACGCACGCACAAAGGGATATAATAGGAACACTTCAGTCCGGAGGTCCAAAGGTGGTAATTGCAATGATGTATAACCCACCACAGAACAGCAGGAGGCCAAGGCAAGAGTATGATGAGAGTAATAGAGCGATGGTTGAGACACTGGCCGAATTGGCCAGAAGGGCTCTTGCGAGCAGGGCGAAGCTACTGATCATGGGTGACTTCAGTCATAAAGAAATCGATTGGGAGAACTTAGAGCCACATGGGGGCCAAGAAACGTGGAGGGCTAAGATGATGGAGGTGGTACTGGAAAATCGTATGTACCAACACGTAAGGGACACTACCAGAGAGAGAGAGGAGAGGACGAACCAGCGAGACTGGACCTAGTATTCACCCTGAGTAGTGCAGATATTGAGGACATCACACATGAAAGCCCCCTTGGGGCCAGTGATCATATACTTCTAAGCTTCGAATACATAGTAGAGTTACAAGTGGAGGGGGAAGCAGGAAGGGCTGCACGTATGAAGCCAAACTACAAGAAAGGTGACTACGTGGGCATGAAGAACTTCCTGCACGGAGTTCAGTGGGACAGAGAGCTGGCAGGGAAGTCAGTAAACGAGATGATGGAATATATGACAACAATTTGCAAGGAAGCTGAGGAGAGGTTTGTACCCAAGGGAAACAGAAACAACTAAAAATCCAGGAAGAGCCCGTGGTTCACCCAAAGGTGCAGGGAGGCCAAAACCAAGTGTGCTAGGGAATGGAAGAAGTATAGAAGGCAAAGGACCCAGGAAAATAAGGAGAGTAGTCGTAGAGCCAGAAATGAATATGCACAGGTAAGAAGGGAGGCCCAAAGACAATACGAGAATGACATAGCAGTGAAAGCCAAATCTGACCCGAAGCTGTTGTACAGCCACATCAGGAGAACAACAGTCAAGGACCAGGTGATCAGGCTGAGGAAGGAAGGAGAGGAGGTCACAAGAAATGACCACGAAGTGTGTGAGGAGCTCAACATGAGATTCAAAGAGGTGTTCACAGAGGAGATAGAAGGGCCTCCAGAAAGGAGGAGAGGTAGGGTACACCATCAGGTGTTGGATACAATACACACAACTGAGGAGGAAGTGAAGAGGCTACTAAGCGAGCTGGATACCTTAAAGGCGATGGGGCCGGATAACATCTCTCCATGGGTCCTGAGAGAGGGAACAGAGGAGCTATTTGTACCCCTAACAACAATCTTCAACACGTCTATCGAAACAGGGCAACTACCTGAGGTATGGAAGACAGCAAATGTAGTTCCAATTTTTAAAAAAAGGAGACAGGAACGTAGCACTAAACTACAGACCAGTGTCACTGACATGTATAGTATGCAAGGTCATGGAGAAGATTATCAGGAGAAGAGTGGTGGAGCACCTTGAAAGGAATGAGCTTATCAACGACGGCCAACACGGTTTCAGGGACGGGAAATCCTGTGTCACAAACCTACTGGAGTTCTATGACAGGGTGACAGCAGTAAGACAAGAGATAGAGGGGTGGGTAGATTGCATATTCTTGGACTGTAAGGAGGCGTTTGACACAGTTCCACACAAGAGATTAGTGCAGAAGCTGGAGGACCAGGCAGGGATAACAGGGAAGGCACTACAATGGATATACCAGTCAGGAAGACAGCAGCGAGTCATGGTACGTGGCGAGGTGTCAGAGTGGGCGCCGGTGACGAGTGGTGTTCCACAGTGGTCAGTCCTAGGACCGGTGCTGTTTCTCGTATTTGTGAACGACATGACGGAAGGAATAGAATCCGAAGTGTCTCTGCAGATAATGTGAAGTTGATGAGAAGAATTCAATCGGACGAGGACCAGGCAGAACTACAAAGGGATCTGGACAGGCTGCAAGCCTGGTCCAGCAACTGGCTCCTGGAGTTCAACCTCACCAAGTGCAAAGTCATGAAGATTGGGGAAGGGCAAAGAAGACCGCAGACAGAGTACAGTCTAGCGGGCAAGAGACTACAAACCTCAATCAAGGAAAAAGATCTTGGGGTGAGTATAACACCAGGCACATATCCCGAGGCGCACATCAACCAAATAACTGCTGCAGCATACGGGCGCCTAGCAAACCTAAGAACAGCATTCCGACATCTTAATAAAGAATCGTTCAGAAGCCTGTGCACTGTGTACGTTAGACCCATACTGGAGTATGCATCACCAGTTTGGAACCCACATCTAGCCAAGCACGTAAAGAAGCTAGAGAAAGTGCAAAGGTTTGCAACAAGACTAGTACCGGAGCTAAGGGGTATGTCCTACGAGGAGAGGTTAAGGGAAATCGGCCTGACGACACTGGAGGACATGAGAGATAGGGGGGACATGATAACGACATATAAGATACTGAGAGGAATTGACAAGGTGGACAGAGACAGAATGTTCCAGAGATGGGACACAGCAACAAGGGGACACAGTTGGAAGTTGAAGACTCAGATGAATCACAGGGATGTTAGGAAGTATTTCTTCAGTCACAGAGTGGTCGGGAAGTGGAATAGCTTGGGAAGCGATGTAGTGGAGGCAGGTTCCATACATAGCTTTAAGAAGAGGTATGATAAAGCTCATGGCGCAGGGAGAGTGACCCAGTAGCGGCCAGTAAAGAGGCGGGGCCAGGAGCTGTGAATCGACTCCTGCAACCACAACTAGGTGAGTACAACTAGGTGAGTACACACACACACATACATATATATATATATATATATATATATATATATATATATATATATATATATATATATATATATATATATATATATATATATATATATATATATATATGAATGCCGTCAAAAAATATGAAGGGAATGGAATGGAAAATTATTAAAAATGTGAAGAGAAGAAAACGTGAGGAACGGAAACGGGCAAACCACTAGAGAAAGAAGGAGAGAGAACACAAGCTCAAGAGATCATAAAATATTCAACTGGTAATGTATACAAGGAAGGAAGGGAAGAGGAGGAAATAGGGAAGAGAGAGAGAGAGAGAGAGAGAGAGAGAGAGTAAGGGAGGAAGAAGTAGGATGGAGAGGAGGAGGAGGAGATAAATATAAAAGGAGAGAAGAAAAGAGTCGAGAAAAAAGAGAAGATAAAATTATTGAAAGAATGGGGAAGAAATAAACAACACAAAGAAGTGCAGATGCACCTCTTATTTGGTTAGATTAGTTACAGTGGAAAAAGCAGTAGGCTCTCTTCCCATCCTCCACTCCCATTGGTTCATGATGCCGGCTTTAAGGAAATTCAGTTGAAGTATACTAAAGACATGTTGTCTATAGAAATTTAACAGGAAAGCAGATATGTTAAACCCAATACTACCACCATCACCACCATTTCCACCACCATCACCACCATCTCCACTACCATCACCACCACCACCACCACCACTACCATCATCACCACCACCACTGCCATCATCACCACCACCACCCCCACTACCATCACCACCACCACCATCTCCACTACCATCATCACAACTACCATCTCCACTACCATCATCACCACCACCACCATCTCCACTACCATCATCACCACCACCACAATCTCCATTACCATCACCACCACCACCATCTCCACTACCATCACCACCACCACCACCACCACCATCTCCACTACCATCATCACCACCACCATCTCCATTAGCATCATCACTACCACTCCCACCATCTCCATTACCATCATCACCACCACCATCTCCACTACCATCACCACCACCATCTCCACTACCATCACCACCACCATCTCTGCTACCATCACCACTACCATCTCCACTACCATCACAACCACCATCTCTACTACCATCACCACCACCATCTTCACTACCATCACCACCACCATCTCGACTACCATCCCCACCACCACCAGCACCATCTCGACTACCATCACCACCACCACCACCATCTCCACTACCATCACCACCACCACCACCATCTCCACTATCATCATCACCACCACCATCTCCATTAGCATCATCACTACCACTCCCACCATCTCCACTACCATCACCACCACCATCTCCACTACCATCACCACCACCATCTCGACTACCATCACCACCACCACCACCACCATCTCGACTACCATCATCACCACCACCACCATCTCTACTACCATCACCACCACCACCACCATCTCCACTACCATCACCATTGCCACCACCATCTCCACTACATCCGGGAAGGGAAATCCTGTGTCACAAACCTACTGGAGTTTTACGACAAGGTGACAGAAGTAAGGCAGGGGAGAGAGAGGGTGGGTAGACTGCATTTTCTTGGACTGTAAGGAGGCTTTCGACACAGTTCCGCACAAGAGATTAGTGGAAAAGCTAGAGGAGCTGTCATGAATAACAGGAAAAGCACTGCAATGGATCAGATACCTGACAGGAAGGTACGTGTTGGTACGTGACGAGGTGTCAGACTGGGCACCTGTGACCAGCGGGGTTTGACAAGGGTCAGCTGGAAATTGAAAACACAGATGAGTCACTGGGATGTTAGGAAGTATTTATTCAGCTCTATAGTTGTCAGGAAGTAGAACAATCTGGAGAGTGATATAGTGGAGGCAGGATCCAAGAAGCACGACAAGGCTCTTAGAGCAGGGAGAAAGTGGACCTAGTAGCAACCAGCGAAGAGGCGGGGCCAGGAGCTGCGAATCGATCCCTGCAACCACAAGTGAGCGAGTACAAATATTTGAGTACACTCTTGGCGTGTAGTCAAGAATATCAATCAAGATAATTGCCCTTGCTAATGTATAAAGAGATATTTACTGGACCAAATTTGGGAGAAGAGAAGGGAAGGGAAGCTGGCTAACATCCTCCTCACTCTCATTATCAGGATTAATTGTAGTAACAGAAGCAGCAGTGATGGCAGGGCACCCATAACAGAAGCAGCAGTGATGGCAGGGCACCCACAACAGATGCAGCAGTGATGGCAGGGCACCCACAACAGATGCAGCAGTGATGGCAGGGCACCCATAACAGAAGCAGCAGTGATGGCAGGGCATCCACAACAGAAGCAGCAGTGATGGCAGGGCACCCATAACAGAAGCTGCAGTGATGGCAGGGCACCCATAACAGAAGTAGCAGTGATGGCAGGGCACCCATAACAGAAGCAGCAGTGATGGCAGGGCACCCATAACAGAAGCAGCAGTGATGGCAGGGCACCCATAACAGAAGCAGCAGTGATGGCAGGGCACCCATAACAGAAGCTGCAGTGATGGCAGGGCACCCATAACAGAAGTAGCAGTGATGGCAGGGCACCCATAACAGAAGCAGCAGTGATGGCAGGGCACCCATAACAGAAGCAGCAGTGATGGCAGGGCACCCATAACAAGCAGCAGATGGCAGGGCACCCATAACAGAAGCTGCAGTGATGGCAGGGCACCCATAACAGAAGCAGCAGTGATGGCAGGGCACCCATAACAGAAGCAGCAGTGATGGCAGGGCACCCATAACAGAAGCAGCAGGGTGGCAGGGCACCCATAAAGAAGCTGCAGATGCAGGCACCCACAACAACAACGACAGACTGCAACAGCAGCAGACAGAAGCAGAAACAAACCTAGAGTATAAGAAACAGTATTAACAAAAAAGCAGAGAGGAAATGGCAGCATAAATAACAGCAAATGAAATCGAATTAAATCTTAAGAAAAATGAACAGAAAATTCATCGGCACATTAAAAATCGAAGGCAAAACGACAGTAACTTGAATCTTTTGCTCTTCATTTGGTCGTATTAAAAACAACTGAAAGTCAAACGTTCAGGCATAACTTTCAGAAAAAGTGACAGATGATAGTTCAAGTAAGGAATCAAAGCCGCCAGAGCCACAAATGTCAAGAATTTTGACCGTTTTGGGTTGTCACCGTATATATTGTAGGATTTATTACACGTGTGCTTGCAGCAGCAGCACCTGCACCAGCAGCACCAGCACCAGCACCAGCACCAGCACCAGCACCAGCACCAGCACCAGCACCAGCACCAGCACCAGCAGCACCTGCACCAGCACCAGCACCAGCAGCACCAGCACAGCAGCACACCACCACCAGCTGCACCAGCAGCAGCAGCACCACCAGCAGCAGCACCAGCACCACCACCAGCACCAGCACCACCACCCCAGCACTACCACCACCAGCACCACCAGCACCAGCACCACCACCACCACTACCACCAGCTGCACCAGCACCACCACCACCACTACCACCACCAGCTGCACTACCAGTGGTGTGTATTCATATAAGAAACAATGGTTAACATGGCTTACCTTACGAAAAAAAAAATTCTTCAAAATTAAGTTACGTGTTTTGCGTTAACATTCTGCATTTTTTTTTAATTCATGCGTCTGTGGGTCAAAACCAAATATAAAAGGTCAAAGAGGCGCGTTGAATTCTTGAAAAATTTGTCCATGGAACACACAACACTGGTTTTGCAGCATCCCTCCCAGCCTTGCTACAGCTGGGCAAGATGATGTACCACTGATAGATGCAAGTTGAAAGCTATTAGTATTTTCAAATATGTTAACCCGGGTTTTTTTTTTCAAAAAAAAACGGGTAGTAGTATTCAGATCACTCTGAGACCCTGTGAAATGCATTCTGAGGCGTGAATTTCATTTCTCTAATTTTATGTTGTCATCGTTGAGAATTTTTTGTCTTTGTTGGAGATTTGGGCAGCGAAAGTAGGTTGTCTTTTCCTTGCTTCTACCTCCTGTAGTAGCCAAGGTTGTCTCTCCCTCGGTACTACCTCCTGTAGTAGTCCAGGTTGTCCCTCCCTCACTACTAGCTCCTGTAGTATTCCAAGTTCTCACTTCCTCACTGCTACCTTCTGTAGCTCTCCCGGAGTCTCTCCTTCACTATTACCTCCGACAGATCGGTGCCACAGCGGAACCAAGACATACAACACGCTATTATCGTATTTGCAAATCTGGATTCCCTAAGTCTCTTAGAGATTCTACTCTATCCAGTCCCTAAAGTGACTACAATATAACATTTTCCTTGATTTTTTTTAACCACTGAAATTACAACTAGAGTTGTTTACATGTAATAAACATTCAGCGTTAAAATTACATAAAAAAATGTTGAGTTTCATAAGACTGAATGACTTGGAAAACTTAGTGAGTTGGCTTGCCTTTTTTGAATAAATTTTAATAGTAACAACAGTGGATGGATCTTTCAAACGCAGCTTCTCTGCTCTGAAACAAATTTGAAATTTGCACCAGAAATTTATCAAATCCCAGAACGGGTGGGGATGGAGCCCATGGCAGGGCTCCCTACCATGGGTTTCATCCCCACCCAAACTGTGATTTGTTTGCAATTGTCTTATTACAATTTCATGAGTACAAGAAGTTCTCAGGGTTAAGACAGATTGCAAAACTTCGTCCGTCTTTCAACTGAAATGGAATTATTGCAAAATCTTTAGAGACAGAATTTGACAGTTAAGTTGTTGATAATTTTGCTTGATAGTCAGAAACTTTATTGATCTAATGAAGTAATTAAAAGCTAATATTTATTAATATTCAAACTTCAGCTTCTTTATAAAGCTTAAAAAGTTTCATTTGTTTACGACACGCCACTGAACAGCAGAAACGACAGCAGCATCTGCAGCCATAGCAGCAGCAGCAGCATCACCTACAGCAGCAGCTACACCAACAGCAGCAGCTACACCAACAGCAGCAGCTACAGCAACAGCAGCAGCTACACCAACAGCAGCAGCAAACAGCCTAACACAAATATGCTCAATAGTCTGACAAACAAACAGAGGTGAACAGATTACAGTAAACACCAAGTAACGACACGGATAAACGGGGGTAAAAAAAACTGGATAACTGGAGTAGGTCAGGTATAAACACACATCCATACATCCAGATTGACGTCGTTTCATCCTGGTGGTAAACTCGGCTACAAACTAATTAAAAATGTTTACTCCTAAGTAATTAGTGTTGCAAACATTCACAGTTTTCATCAAGCACTCTCGTTTTGCAATACTCTCTGCAATTATCGTGTCAAAATTGTATTACCGGAAGGTGGGCCTTATTAAACTGCGTTAAGCTATATATTTAACACACCTGAATTTGGGTAATTAGCGTGTACACTGTTGGTGTCCCGTCAAGGTCAGAAGGCGAGGCTTGCATCATGCATGTTGAGCCATGTGTATCCTAGACGACAGTGTAATATTAAATAGATATCCATGTAAGTGTATGCTAATGCGTGCGTGTGTGTGTGTGTATTCACCTAGTTGTGGTTGCAGGGGTCGAGTCATAGCTCCTGGCCCCGCCTCTTCACTGGCCGCTACTGGGTCACTCTCCCTGCGCCATGAGCTTTATCATACCTCTTCTTAAAGCTATGTATGGAACCTGCCTCCACTACATCGCTTCCCAAACTATTCCACTTCCCGACCACACTGTGACTGAAGAAATACTTCCTAACATCCCTGTGATTCATCTGAGTCTTCAACTTCCAACTGTGTCCCCTTGTTGCTGTGTCCTATCTCTGGAGCATTCTGTCTCTGTCCACCTTGTCAATTCCTCTCAGTATCTTATATGTCGTTATCATGTCCCCCCTATTTCTCCTGTCCTCCAGTGTCGTCAGGTCGATTTTCCTTAACCTCTCCTCGTAGGACATACCCCTTAGCTCCGGTACTAGTCTTGTTGCAAACCTTGCACTTTCTCTGGCTTCTTTACGTGCTTGGCTAGATGTGGGTTCCAAACTGGTGCTGCATACTCTAGTATGGGCCTAACGTACACAGTGTACAGAGTCCTGAATGATTCTTTATTAGGATTTCGGAATGCTGTTATTAGGTTCGCTAGGCGCCCGTATGCTGCAGCAGTTATTTGGTTGATGTGCGCCTCAGGAGATGTGCCTGGTGTTATACTCACCCCAAGATCTTTTTCCTTGATTGAGGTTTGTAGTCTCTGGCTCCCTAGAATGTACTCCGTCTGCGGTCTTCTTTGCCCTTCCCAATCTTCATGACTTTGCACTTGGTGGGGTTGAACTCCAGGAGCCAATTACTGGACCATGATTGCAGCCTGTCCAGATCCCTTTGTAGTTTTGCCTGGTCCTCGTCCGATTGAATTCTTCTCATCAACTTCACATCATCTGCAAACAGGGACACTTCGGAGTCTATTCCTTCCGTCATGTCGTTCACAAATACCACAAACAGCACCGGTCCTAGGACTGACCCTGTGGAACCCCACTCGTCACCGGCACCCACTCTGACACCTCGCCACGTACCATGACTCGCTGCTGTCTTCCTGACAGGTATTCCCTGATCCATTGTAGTGCCTTAGAACATAAGAACATAAGAATGGAGGAACACTGTGGGCCTACTGGCCCATACAAGGCAAGTCCTTATCAAAACCACCACTACCTAAGAATTTATTCCCGTACTCGACACAAATCAAACCCAGCCCCTCCACTCATATATTTGCCCAATCTTTTTTTAAAGCCACCCAAGGTCCTAGCCTCTATCACAGTACTCGGAAGATTGTCCCTGCCTGGTCCTCCAGCTTCCACTAATCTCTTGTGTGGAACTTGTTAAACGCCTTCTTATAATCCAAGAATATGCAATCTACCCACACCCTCTCTCTTGTCTTACTGCTGTCACCCTGTCGTGAACCCCAGTAGGTTTGTGACAGGATTTCCGTCCCTGAAACCGTGTTGGCCGTAGTTGATAAGCTCATTCCTTTCTAGGTGCTCCACCACTCTTCTCCTGATAATCTTCTCCATGACCTTGCATACTATACATGTCAGTGACACTGGTCTGCAGTTTAGTGCTACGTTCCTGTCTCCTTTTTTTAAATTGGAACTGCATTTGCTGTTTTCATACCTCAGGTAGTTGCCCGGTTTCGATAGATGTGTTGAAGATTGTTGTTAGGGGTCACATAGCTCCTCTGCTCCCTCCCCAAGACCCATGGAGAGATGTTATCCGCCCCATCGCCTTTGAGGTATCTAGCGCTTAGTAGCCTCTTCACCTCCTCCTCAGTTGTGTGTATTGTGTCCAGCACCTGTTGGTGTACCCTACCTCTCCGCCTTTCTGGAGGCCCTTCTATCTCCTCTGTGAACACCTCTTTGAATCCATGTTGAGCTCTTCACACACTTCGTGGTCATTTCCTGTGACCTTCCCCTTCCTTCCTCAGCCTGATCAACTGGCCCTTTGACTGTTGTTCTCCTCCTGATGTGGCTGTACAACAGCTTGGGTCAGATTTGGCTTTCGCTGCTATGTCATTCTCGCATTGTCTTTGGGCCTCCTTCTTACCTGTGCATAATAATTCTGGCTCTACGACTGCTCCTTATTCTCCTGGGTCCTTGCCTTCTGTACTCCTTCCATTCCCTGGCACACTTGGTTTTGGCTTCGCTGCACCTTTGGGTGAACCATGGGCTCATCCAGGCTTTTCGCTTTTCCTGTTACCCTTGGGTATAAACCTCTCCTCAGCTTCCTTGCAAATTGTTGGCATATATTCCATCATCTCGTTTCTGACTTCCTCAGCTCTCTGTCCCACTGAACTCCGTGCAGGAAGTTCTTCATGCCCACATAGTCAACTTTCTTGTAGTTTTTGGGTTCATTCAGTGCAGCCCTTCCTGCTTCCCCTCCACTTGTAACTCTACTATGTATTCGAAGCTTAGAACCATGTGATCACTGGCCCCAAGGGCTTTCATGTGTGAGGTCCTCAATATCTGCACTACTCAGGGTGAATACTAGGGCCAGTCTCGCTGGTTCGTCCTCTCTCTCTGGTAGTATCCTTCATGTGTTGGTCATGAGATTTTCCAGTACCACCTCCATCACCTTAGCCTCCTCGGGGGTGTGTGTGTGTGTGTGTGTACTACCTAGTTGTTGTTGCAGGGGGCGAGTCATAGCCTTTTGGCCCCGCCTCTTCACTTGTCGTGTCAGTATCATATATACACTTGTAGTGTATCTTCCCTTTTATACAGCTGGTCCTTTGCGTGGACGTCACGGTACCGCTGACGTCAGAGGCTCAGCGCATGTGCACAGCCTCTCATAGGCACTCTTCCTCACTAACGTGACCTACAGGCGAGACAGACGGGTGCTGGACTCTCCTTCACTTACTGTAAATATGCCGTAACCATCCAACAAGGATATCTTTGACCTCCCTATATCTCTCCCAAGACCCACACACACTGGGTCACTCTTCCTGCTCCATGAGCTTTATCATACCTCGTCTTAAAGTTATGTATAGATCCTGCCTCCACTAGCATCACCTTCCCAGACTATTCCACTTCCTGACAACTTTGTGATTGAAGAAATACTTCATAACGTCTCTGTGATTCGTCTGAGCCTTCAACTTCTAACTGTGACCCCTTGTTGCTGTGTCCCATCTCTGGAACGTCCTGTCTCTGTCCACCTTGTCAATTCCTCTCATTATTTTTTAAAATGTCTTATCATATGCCCTCTATCTCTCCTGTCCTCCAGTGTCGTCAGGTGTTTCCCCTTTAAACCCCTCCTCGTAGGGCATTTAGTTCCAGGAATAGTCTTGTTGCAAACCTTTGCACTTTCTTTATTCCTTACGTGTTTGGCTAGGGGGGTTCAAACTGGTGCTGCATTCTCCAATATAGGCCTAACGTACACGGTGTACCCCACCTCTCTGTCTTTCTGGAGTCCCTTCTGTCTCCTCTGTGAACACTTTGAACCTCGTGTGAACTCCCTCCTTCCTTCCTCAGCCTTATCACCTGGTCCTTTACTGTTGTTTTACTCCTGATGTGGCTGTACAATAACTAGGATCAGATTTGGCGCCTTGCTATGTCGTTTTCGTATTGTCATTGGTCCTCCCCTTCTTACCTGTGCGTGTTTCTGGCTTTGACTGCTCTCCTTGTTCTCCTGCTGGGACCTTTGCCTTCTATACCTCTTCCATTCTCTAGCACATTTGGTTTTGCCTCTCTACCTTTGGGTGAACTGGGGAGCTCATCCTGGCTTTCTCGTTCTTTCTGTTGCCACGCGAATTTCGACCTCTCCTCCGCTTGCTTCATATTGTTTGTCACAATATGCAAGTAATATGTGTGTGTGTGTACTCTCATTTGTACTCAATACTATTTGTAGTTTGGGGGTCGTGTCACAGCTCCTGGTTACACCTCTTTTGCTGTGTCACTTCTAGATCCACTCTCCCACCATGAGAGCGTTGTCATGTTTGTTTGTTGTTGTTGTTGTTTTGTGTGTGTGTGTGTGTGTGTGTGTGTGTGTGTGTGTGTGTGTATGTGTGTGTGTGTGTGTGTACCTGCTTCCTAACCGTCAACCCAAGTATTTTGACATCTGTGGAATCGAATCTTCATTTACAGCTCATCCGATCTCACCACAACAGTCTATGTCTGCCCTTTATATTCTCTGAAATTATCTGATGCATGTGATGTGACCTCACCCTAAGTTCTTCTTCAGTGCAGCCAGATTGCAAAGCAGTGCCCTAATGGATAATACACAAAGACAAATTGCAAGGGTTAATACTCCAATGCCAGTGTTGAGCCACTCATATACAAACTGATGGTGCGTATTTCACACGGTGCAAGCCTAGCTAGGCTATAGCACCTCATGGTGACACCTAGCAGACCTAGCTCAACCTGGCGATTCAACGCAGCATCTCTTGCCTCTGGGACCACGGCCTGGCCTAGGCTCTGCCTGGCCCTGGGCGTACCCAACCAACACTCGCTACCCTTTGCTGTACGATATACCTTCGATGGGTTCGAGAGTCTACTCGGAGTCACATCGGGTGAATGATCTGGTGATTGCTTGGTCAACAGACTGGCTGCTGAAGCGCTGCCTCTCATAATATCATCACATTCTCCCCTGGTTGGTCTGTGTATCCGGTGTTAATATAAGCAAAAGGTTCGTCTTCGCCTATTTAACCACCAACAGGCTACCACTATGTGGTAGCCACTGTAAGAAAACCCACTATTACAGCGATTTATTAGTAAAAAAACACTTCAGTGATTTACAAAATTAAAACTCACTATTACAGTGGTTACAAAATTCAAAAACTCACTATTATAGGTGGTTACAAAGTCAAAAATTCACTAGTACAGTGGTTACAAATTAAAACTCCACTGAGTGGTGGTTTACAAATTAAAAACTCACTGGTACAGGTGGTTACAGCTGTCAAAACCGCATTCTTACAGTGGTTTACAACATTAAAACTGATACGAGTGGTTACCCAGTGGTTTACAGTGAAGGGCGCTGGTGATGGTGCAAACGGTCTTGATGGTGAACATAATGAACGATGGAGATAGATCATTAGGCAGCGGAAATCAAGAGGCGGGCCCAACACCTAGCTCTCCAATATATGTAAATTTAACATTGCCACTACACACACACACACGTAGTGGAGGCAGGGCTCATACATAGTTTGGACGAGTTTGATAAGCTCATGGGTGGCGAGAGAAGGACCTATGCTGGAAACCAGTGAAGAGGCGGGACCAGGAGCATGATTCCATTACAACTACAAATAAGTGAGTACACACACACCACCGCACAATCTTTCTATTATTTATTTATATATGTGTGTATCCGTCCCTGCGAGGCAGAGGGTCCCCACACCACGTAAGAGTTAACCTGGAGGAAAAAAGTAAGTCATTGAGGCTGCAACTTTCATTAGTGAACATACCCAGCATTCTATAGTGTGGTTTAAAATATGAACATGGTATCTGAGAGAGGCATGTAGGTAGGGTTGAGTGGGGAGGTTAGTGGGGAGGTTCAACGGACCTCCTTCATGGCTCCCCACCCCCTCGCCTTGTTTCCTTATCCGCTGCTGGGGTTTCCCCCAAAACGTGTCTTTTCCCTGACTCCTCGTCTAGCCAATGTATTCATTATTTACACTCCTGTACATCTGTCTACCCCTGTTCCTTCACCTCTCACCTATCATCCAACAGTAAACTCTCACTTCCCCCACCCTCCTAGCCAGTAAACTATCACTTCCCCCACCCTCCTAATGAAGTAAACTCACTTCCCCCACCCTCCCACAATATAGTAAACTATCACTTCCCCCACCCTCTAATGATGACATCACTTCCCCCACCCTCTATGATAAACTATCACTTCCCCCACCCTCCTAACCACTAAATGACATCCTTCCCTCTTCCCTGCCCTCCCTAACACCCACTATTCCGTTCCTCCTAGTCACTCCCAACCCTTTCTCATCTCCCACAGCCCCTTACCTCATGGCCACCTGCCTTTTCCCCCTCCTGGCCCACCATCCCCCTCTTTCCCCCTCCCTGGCCCACCATCCCCTCTTTCCCCCTCCTGGCCTGTCTCGATCTCCCCGTTCATCTCCTGGCAACCTTCCTCAGTCTTTTACTGGTCAACATATTTGCTCGGAGTATGTAAGAAGCTTTACATTATATAATACAAGACAGGAGACTTTGCAGCATGTAGACTGGAGTTCTGAGTCTCGTCATTCTCGGTTCTGAGTCTCATTCATTACCTCAGTTCTAGATGTCATTCATTCAGTCATTCATTTTCTGCATTAAGCCTCACGTGATACATCACTGTAGTGCATCACTCATCAGACTTCTCTTACCAAGATCGTTGTATTATGCTGTAGTTGCGCTGTTATAATATCACTGTAGTACAGCACTGTATTACAACAGCACTGAACCACAGCTTCGCTGAACAAATATTTATGTTAAGTGGGTTTGGGTTTGTGAGACCTGCTAGTATGGGCCAACAGGCCTGCTGCAGTGTTCCTCCATTCTTATGTTCTTTATTCTTATGAACCACAACATCACTGAACCACAGGTCGCAGACCACAACATCAATGAACCACAACATCACGAACCACAGCATCATGAACCACAACATCACTGAACCACAAGCATGCAGACCACAGCATCACCAGACCACAACATCATAGACCACATCCAATGAACCACTGCTTATCACTGAACCACAACATCATGAACCACAACATCAATGAACCTAGCATCATGAACCACAACATCATGAACCACAACATCCGCACAGACCACAACATCGCCCAGCCACAAACATCACTGAACCCACAACATCACTGAACCACAACATCATGAACCACAACATCAATGAACCACAACATCATGAACCACAACATCTATTGAACCACAACATCACTGAATCACAACATCATGAACCACAACATCAATGAACCATAGCATCATGAACCACAAGCATCAATGAACAACAACATCACTTACAGACCACAACATCATGAACCCTATGTCGCAGACCACAACATCAATGGCAGCCACAACATCTCAGACCACAGCATCTCATGAACCATTGTCATGACCACAACATCAATGAACCACAACATCACTGAACCACAACGCATCTGAACCCGACTCACTTGAACAACCAGCATCAATGAACCACAGCATCACTGAACCACAACATATCTTGAAACATAACATCAATGAACCACAACATCATGAACCACAACATCAATGAACCACGTATTACTGAACACAACATCCCTGACAACATCCCCAAAAGGAGGAAATTTCGCATGTTTCCCCACTCCAAAACTCACCTCGGTTAGCCGAGTTTCTTAACTCAAGTCTTCTCACAGATATTATCTTGCTCACCTCCAAAAGCACATCAAATCACCAAAAATAATGACGCCTCCATTCAGTTTAACAGTTTATACACACACACACACACACACACGTTACTGTTGGATGCTCAAGCCCCACCCTTCTTCAAAACAACAGTAGAACCTTCCTGATGTTGTCATATATACCATATGTGCTATACTTGTGTAGTATATGTGCTAATTGTACCATGCTTGTGTAGTATATCATTGTAGTACCAGCTACGTTACAGTTAGGATCGCGAACCTGTGACGTCACACCGTCTCGCAGGTGGGACACCCTCAAGCGTCCCTCTCACTTCACTCCAGAACGACCGTAGGCATAGCAGGTGGCTGGGCACCCTTCCTCCACTTACTCAATATGTACTACCCTACGATAGGTTTCCTTTGACCAGCCTTATCTCAAGACCCCCATACGACAATGTTATATAAATCTTTATATCTCTAGGTTGTATATTTTCTTAATTTATCTTTTGTCAGATGTAGTTCAAAAATAGACATACAGTATGTTAGTAGTAAGAAAGTAAACAATGACAAGTGTTGAAGACATACACCATGTGGTGAAGTAAGTCACAATATGCGAGGTTTATGGCATTTTTATTGAAGACGTTTCTTCCTGAAATTACCAGTTCTCTCAACGCGCATTGATCTCCTGGTGCACGAGATGACTTACCAATACAACACAAGGAGAATAACTTCAGTGTATGAATTCCCTTAACAAGGTCATGAATCCTCAAGAATTCTATAAGCCAAGTATGACCAATCCATCTTCTTCTGCTCTTTCGATAGATCTTTCACATCATCCATAAGATCCCTTAACGTCTTCACCCGTTGTTCTACAAAATCATCTCGCACACATAATTTCCACGGTTGCAAGAGCCACACTTTCATCGCAAACACACGAAGACTTGTCTTGATAACCATACGACGGCGTCGTTCTTATTACTGTAATGTTCCTAATGCTGTTACGTGTTCCTTAATGTTGTTACGTCATTCATGATGTTACTTGTTCCTTAATGTTGTTAATGACTACAAGAAATGAGAGGGTTCGATTAATCCGGTCCGTCAGCCGTAAAAATGACTTTGGCCTGGCAAGGGTAAGCTACAGACGGTCACAAGACATCCTCTGCCAGGAACTTCTATTGAATGAATGATGAAAAATGCACTTCCTTCTTTGGGTCACCCTACCCTAGTGGGTAACAGTCGATAGAAGGAAAACACTTTTATTGTCACTCATTCAGTCACTGCCAACCTTAATCAGGAGGGCGCCGACATCACACTTCAAATGACCCTCCATAATGCACGGTAATCCTCAGTCAGTCCTCACCTCCTTCAGAGAGCAGGCACTGTGCTTATCCGGGACTCCTCAATTCGACTAACTGGTTTCTCTGAATCCTTTAATAAATGTTATCTTGCTCATGTTCAACAGCACGTCAAATTGTTGAAAAAAAAAAAACACACATAACAGCCCTCCTATCTGAGCTTGAGCAAGTCTATTGGATATCCAAGTCCCCAGCATTCAAAATCTCCTTTACCCATTCCCTCCACCCTTTTCTAAGACGACCTCTACTCCTCCTTGACTCCACTCTAGATTTATACGCCCTCTAGTCATCATATTTTGTTCCATTCTCTCTAATTGTCACAACCTCAACCATCCCTCTATTATCTCTCTGAATAATACTTTTGTTAACTTTTCACCTCTAATCTGCATAATATTTCAGACCACACATTGCTCTCACACGACCTCTAATGATCCAGTCCTCCTCTTCGTTGCAACATCCTATTATGATTCACACCCATACAAGTGTTGGTACCAATATACTTAGAACATTCATCTCTTTTGCCTCCATAGGTAAGATTCTTTGTCTCTGAATTCTTACAGTGCCACTCCACTTTTTCTTCATCCAAATCTATGGTTCTCATCTCTCTCTCCATATATATATATATATATATATATATATATATATATATATATATATATATATATATATATATATATATATATATATATATATATATACGTATATATATTAGGCACCACGCAAGTGTTGAGGCTCAGCTTCAGGGTTTGATGCTGCTATAAAAGTGATGTGGTGCTTCCCTCTGTGGCAGGGCCAGCTCAGCCTCAGGCAGTGGATGGCCTTCATCAGCTAGTGGCAATTACAGGTAGTGGAAGGTGCAATGTTGACTGAGTGATGCTGTAGGACCTTCATAATGCTGGTGCAGCCACCACTGCCTCTAGCCTCACCTCCGGTGCAGAAAATGCTGCCTGACCAGATTCACCTTAAGAGCCAGAAATGTGTCTTGGGGATATGCAAACATATTCATAGAGGCTTGGTCAATAGGGGTTCATGCAGCGCCTAGGAAAGGGGAGATAATCAGGCTGCGAGACTAGTTCCAATTCCTTGGATCAGTAGCCCTTCACCGGTGTGTGGTCAAACAGTTAATGTTCTCAGAGTAATTCTCGTCAGCATAATATGGACTGAGTAAATATTGTTTTTCTGCTGGTGTGTTGTTCAAAGTAAGTAATATATGAATTTTTAATCATTTTGTTATTGAGTGCAAAATGTAAAATGTTTAATGTAAGTCATATAACGTTTTATAACTGAACTGAATCCCTTTATAAAATGAGAAAAAAAATAGCATACAACACACAATCCACGTCCCTTTACGACCAGTGTGCCACATAGTGCAGCAGATTGCAGGGTGGGAGGTGGGTGAGCACCATCCCAGGCAGTGAAGGGCCCAGGCACTATTCCTGGCAGTGAGGTGGCTCAGGCACTATCCCCAGCAGAGAGTGGGACCCAAGCCTATTCCCAGTAGTGATGGACCCCCAGACACACTCCAGCTGTAAGTGGCCCCCAAGCAGAGAGAAGCATCCGTGCGGGGATCCCAGCATTGGCCCCAGCAGCGATGGGCCTAGGGATCAGTTCAAGCAGTAGGGGGAAAAAGTATCAAAGGGGCCCAGCAGTAGGAATACCGCCACCAACAATGAGAGTCCCCAGACTCCGGCCCTTGCAGGGCAGCAGCAGGAATCAGGTCATAAATCAGCAGGTGACCGCCCCCTCGAGCTGGAACAAGGGCACGGTGAGCGCGCCTCGCCAGTGTACGTTATCTGGAGGTTTCGTGGACGAGGTCTTTGTTTGCACCGGGGCAACAACACCCTCTTGGGATTATTGCCTACGGGAAGAGATTAACTTGATGGTCAGGAGGAGAGTAACTCTTCTGTTTATGATTTGGCTTCATTTCCGTAGCGTCAACCCAACTTCCTTGAATTCACCGGAGGTACGTGTCACCACGGAGATGACTAGTGATTAATGTCTTCTTTGTAGTTTCCAGATTAATTCATTTGATGCTGAACTGTCTCGTTCAGATGACACGTGCGCACCACTTGCGGATACCCCGTCGACGTTACCCTTCAGTCTCCAGTGTAATTCTGACTATGATATTCAATTAATGTTGTTAAAATATGTATTTTTATCAGTATTATATTCAGAGCCACGTAGAGAGCCATAACTAAGCAATACAATGAACGTATTTCAGTCTGGTTTAAAAAAGCGCTCATGGCAGATATGTATAACGCCTGATGTAGGTCTTAAACACTATTTTTCATCATTTTTGGTCCAAGATGCTCTTTATAAATTGGTATATGCTCATTAGTTAATCCTACGTCAACTGTCTTTATTCATTCTGCCATATATGTTAGTTTAATTTCTAGTTGCTAGCGCAGTCATTCTTTTTCGTTAATTAACCTCTTCTTTCTTAAGTCTTACTGTCGTTGCTGACATCTATCGGCTTAAGTGTATATGGATGCTTCTGTTTTGATCCCGCGATGGGATGGCTCCATTGTGGCTCACCTGTCTTGGTTGCATGTTAGTGTGTGTGTAGTGTGTGTGTGTGTGTGTGGCACCTACCCTCGATCATGTGGGCTGGTAAGGACAACCTTTAACATGACCTCAACAACCAGGCAGCATGAAAAGAGCTCTGAAACCCAGGGCGTCAGGGCCAATTTTTGCACTAGCGCCTTTGAGTACTTGCCGTGGGCAACGTACGGCAAACCACGCTTTGAAAAGCGCAATAACACCGCCCTGTGTGCGCCCTCTTTAGTGCGTGTAGTCATCCAGATGGCGTCACCTTTGTAAACATCTCTGGCTAGCACTCGCTGGCACATTTCTCCAGCTATTGGTGTTTCGTAAACTTTCCTCAGCTGCTTCTTGATCTTCAAACGCAAAAATCCTTATTGTTTCCGATCATGTGGGTAAGTTTCTCTCTCAGTGAAGATTTAGTTAGAAGATTCATCGGTGTGTTGGTAGTTTGAAGGTGGCAGATGTTCTTGAAGGGAGGAGAGAGGCGGAAAATGGGTTCAGTGGTGGAGACGGATGCCTGCAGAAGAGGGAAGACTAGACGTCTGATGGAAGAAATGTGTGTGAAAGTAGTGGTGGTGTCTAGGTTGATGTGTGTGGTGGTGTTGTGTGTGTGTTTTATTAATAGTGTCTGGAAGGTGGTAGTGATGTGTGGTGGTGGTGATGGTGGTGGTGGTAGTGGTGATGGTGGTGGTGGTAGTGGTGATGGTGAGTGCAGATTGGTGAAGTGTGGTGGTAGTGGTGATGATGGTATGCGAAAGGGAACAGTAGTGTTGCATGAAGACAACCGTGTTGCAAAGGCAGAGGGACAACTGAAAAACAACCCTTTACCCACACATACTAACACCTGCAACACAAATATCTACAAATACTAATTAACTACTCAACCAGCAAGCATAAGAACACAAGAACAGGAGGAGGCACTACAGCAGGCCTCTCTGGCCTGTCTTTCTCAAAATCAATCAACAGATCCCCTCAGGTCCCTTCACATAGGTGACTTCATGCCCTGATCAAGGAACTGGAATCTGCCCTTCCCTTCTCTGCATCACCTGATTGTCACTAATTCTCCTAAGATGTATGGCCCTACAGTTTAGTGTTTCTTCCTTAATGTATACATGCAGGGTGAAAATAATAATTTTAAATGTATTTTAAGTATATTAGTTTATTTATTTTTATGATTATTGGAATTTTCTTGATTATAGTTTTTCACTGTTTTCCTGGTGAAATATACCCCTTTAGTATAAAAATATATGTATAGTGTGTGCA
>WNWK01013601.1:0-54669 GCA_009830355.1 Cherax destructor
ATCTCGGCGGACAAAAGAGGGGGCGGCCGGATATCCGCCACAAAGCATACCGCCTTCGGCCACCACCCCGGAATCCGAAGGTGGCCTCCAGAGATACACCCGTCGCCCGAAAGATACCCAAAGCCACCCCCGGGTGACCGGAGAGGATCGGGACATCCCCAGGCGATCCAGATTCCACGGCAAACTACACCACCGCCAAGGACCTCAACAGAATGGGATGGACTACGATACCCTTCCCCCTACCTAGGAACTAGAATGCCTGAGGAGAGAAGCTCCCAGGGTAAAACTGGGAAGGAAATAAGGGAGGGATGAGGAGGAGGAGGAGGAAAGGGAAAAGGGAGGAGGGGGGAGATGGGAAAAGGGAGGGGGATTGGGGGTATGGTTCGGTCTGAGGAAGAAGACCAAAAGGTCCAATTCCTCAGACCGATAGCCTCTTTACCACGTCAAGGAGCCCCCCTTAAAGAGGCATGTGTGAGAGAGAGAGAGAGATATAGGACATATAGATATAGATAGATATATAGACAGACAAAAATATAGACAGAGTTATAGACAGATAGAGAGACAGCCAAAGCCAGCCAGCCTGCCGAATACATAAGAAAGAAGGAACACTGCAGCAGGCCTACTGGCCCATGCAAGGCAAGTCCATATCACCCCCCAGCTTGGACCAATGACCCATCTAGTCAGGTCACATCCTCTGAAGGAAGGAGCATGGTATCAGACCTAGTAGCACAAGCTAGTCAGGTCCAACTCACACCCACCCACAGCCACTCATGTATTTATCTAACCTATTTTTACTTTCCTCTTATAAGGGGAGTGTTAATGCGACGTGACATCAGTGAATCCCCGGTGTTTGCCACAGTATTTGCTCTAGCTGGCACTCAATTGAACTGGTGCTCCCACAAGGTACTAAGTGGTCCCAGATTTTTTAATACTGCGCACACTGAGGGCGCAGATCCATTCTCTCATGTCTAGGCGACTCAGGCCTATCGCACTAAATTTGAAGGAATGAAAAATAAAACGTAGATCTACGTTCGGAGCAGTACGCACGTGAACGTATATCTACGTGTGGACAGTCTAAGGGTTAAACAGTATACAGGAAATAACTAATATAATCACATTTGTTAGTTTTCCTGAGACTTTCACGGAGATAAACAATTTATAAATAAATAGTTCATACTCTGGTGGCCCTCAGAACTTCAAACAAACATTTATCATGGCAGTGACACATGATTATCTCTTCAATTTTTGTTTACTTACTGTACTTTCTACACTTTAATATCAATCACTAACACAATTAACATTTGAATAAATACAGCTAGGGTAAGTTAATCGACTGTTAGTTGCACAGAAATGTGTAGTTACAGTGAAATTAGTGGTTATTAGCCTTCTTGTACAGGTTTTAGCTATTTTTCCCTATACTTACACCATCATAAATAAAACTCAGTGTCATAATTGAAAAACTGCCACAACACCTCAACCATCTTATAAGGAAAACATCATAAAAGACTGTGTCTTAATCAACGGTCTACTGTAAAAATTAAATGAATAAACACACAGATATACACATGCACACACGCTCACATGCATGCGCACATGCACACACAGTTAGGAAGTATTTCTTCAGTTACACAGTTGTCAGGAAGTGGAATAGTCTGGGAAGTAATGTAGCGGAGGCAGGATCCATACATAGCTTTAAGAAGAGGTATGATAAAGCTCATGGAGCAGGAAGAGTGACCTAGTAGCGACCAGTGAAGAGGCGGGGCCAGGAGCTGTGACTCGACTCCTGCAACCCCAACTAGGTGAATACACACACACACATACACATACACACACACACACACACACACACATACACACACACACACACACACACACACACAAACACACACACACACACACACACACACACAGTATATCCTGTAATACATAATCTGATTAAATGTTATCCCTAATTTATTATACACTACATAATATATGCTATTTACTGCATCAAGCACATATTGTATGTTGCTAAGAGATATGCAATGAAAGCATTAATATTGGAGTTACTGGAAAGTTTCATTAGAATTATGTGATACTGCAATAAGAATAAAATCTGTCACTATAAGACTATTTGTAATGCTTGGTAATAATTAACTTCTAAGTATGTATATATTTTTTAAAATCTTACAAACTTAAATAAGCAGTGAAAAAGTGCTGACTAAAAATAGATATAATTTGATGCCTGGAAATACCCAAAGACAAAAATGATTTAACTATATGAGCATAAATGCATTAGGGAAAAACTTGATAAACACTGAAATTTCATTAAAAAACAGTATATTACAGGACTAACTAGGATAAACTTGATAACAGAAGCACATATAATAATAGCTAATCCTCTAATGTTGGGACAGGCAAATTGAAAATGCAATACAGTAAAATAACATTGCCATGTACATAAAAAAGGATATATAAATGAGGGCTGTGAAGTAAAATCTTTAAGGATAATGTAAGGAGCAAGTGTAAAATGTGCTTTAAAGATGAAAAGTTTATTTCCCATAGTACGCTTGGAAATGTTCTTAAGAATACAGCCTTACAATGAAATATTAAAGACTAAGACTGTTAAAAGACCACCATCCATTACTCAGTTAATGACAAAGGTGTTAAAGACACTAAGCAAATATCGCCATTTATCTGCAAGAAAATTGGTGACCACATACGGCAATTACAACTTTGAATTAATTCGAAGATATAAGAACTGGCCGAATCAACGAGCCGACTTCCTGTTGTCTCCACGTAAAACATTAAAAACACTATGGTATCGAAAGTATGCATATTCCAAGCAAACACCAAGGAAAATATACAAGGTATAGAAAATATGGGATCATACACCAAAGACAATCATAAAAAAAGTCAGTGAGAGACAATTTTACCTCAAAGACAACATAGCAGATACTGTATGCACTTAACATACATCAAACACATACAATGTCAAAACTACTGTACAACTCAGTTTAAGCTACATTTTTTCATAAGCACTGCATGTTGCAGAAGAAAATTGCATGAATAAAAGTCAATGCACAATTGCTCAATTGATCAAATTTAGCTTTTTTTTAGTGTGCAAGGCAGTGTAAGCAGATAACTCAAGCTTTACAGCTGATGCAACTTACAGAAATGACTAAGATTGTGAGACAATATAAATAATATAAAGAAGATTAAGAACCACATGATGATGTGAAGTGCATTACAAATAACTAAATAAAATGAAGATCAATGCATGATTATGTAAAAATGAAAATGAATATTTTTGTATAATTAGATGGTTAAGGTAGAAATGCAATCTGACAATCAACATAAAGTCTAAAGATTTAGAAATAATATGAAGAATGTATATTGTTTAGTTGATGATTAACAACTGGTGTATATAATAAAAACTACCTATACATAATTGAGATATTATCATCATTATTGATATGTGTAATTAGAACCTCCTCCTTCGAGGTTAAAAGAAAATATTTAAATTTAAAATAAAAACAAGTTGTTAGTATTCCTAGTATTCCATCAATAAAATTTGTAAGCACATTATCCAATACAATAATTAATCAAGAGATCATTAAATGAAGTAGAACACAACTAAATGGGATGATGAGAAGTGGCAGTGTTGCTTATGTATAGACAGCTGTAATTAAATTATATCAATGATAATGAAAATTGAGTACAAAGAAAATAGATATTTTGCTATGCTCAGTATGTTATACATAAGTGCTCTTGGTCCAGTAAGTTCTCTTTGAGCTGCCTTGGCAGCAGTTAATTAGCCTTTGCTGGTATAATTTCTTTCTTTCTCTTGTGTACGGTTGTACACTGAGGGATTCTGTAGGGTGATATTTTAATAAAAAAAAAAGTCCTTATGTGCAACTTGAAAATAAAATTAGCTTATGTTAAAGTGTGTAACATGGCATTTTTTGTAACCTTAAAATGTATTTTCTGCAAATAAAGTGCTTCACTGTTCATAACAGAATAAGAATGCTTATGATATTATGCTAAGAAAACTATTGGAGAACTTTAATTAAAATGTGTTTTGATATGAACTTTGTAAAACCAGTTTTTATTGAAAGTATTTCCAGCTAATATATATATATATATATATATATATATATGTATATATATATAGTGGTCCCTCGGTTTTCGCCGAAAATTCGTTCCAGAATGCTGCTCAAGTGCCATTACCGAACGAATTTACTTCCTTAAGAAATAATGTCACGTAGGTTAGTCTATTTCAGACCCCCAAAAATACACTTGCAACAGCACTTACGAAAATACACTTACATAAATGTTCGAGTTTGGAGATGCACGAAAACCGAGGGACCACTGTATATATATATACAGTGGTACCTCGAGTTACGATATTTTTTCGTTCGAGAATGCTGTTAGAGTGCCATTAGCAAACGAATTTATCCCCATAAGGAATAATGTAAAATAGACTAGTCCTTTTACACCCCAAAAAATATACCTACAAAAGCATTTAAAAAAATAAACTTACATAAAAGGGCGATTTTGGGGACCATCGTAACTCGAGGTACCACTGTATATATATATATATATATATATATTAGCTGGAAATACTTTCAATAGAAACTGGTTTTACAAAGTTCATATCAAAACACATTTTAATTGAAGTTCTCCAATGTATATATATATATATATATATATATATATATATATATATATATATATATATATATATATATATATATATTGGAGAACTTCAATTAAAATGTGTTTTGATATGAACTTTGTAAAACCAGTTTTATTGAAAGTACATATTTCCATCTAATATATATATATATATATATATATATATATATATATATATATATATATATATATATATATATATATATCTTCTTCTTTCAACAAATCGGCCGCTTCCCACCAAGGCAGGGTGGCCCAAAGAGAAAAACAAAAGTTTCTCTTTTTAACTTTAGTAATGTATACAGGAGAAGGGGTTACTAGCCCCTTGCTCCCGGCATTTTAGTCGACTCTTACGACACGCATGGCATACGGAGGAAGAATTCTGTTTCACTTCCCCATGGAGAATATATATATATATATATATATATATATATATATATATATATATATATATACAGTCATCCCTTGGTTTTCAATTGTCTCAGTTTTCACCGATTTTGGTTTTAGCTGACTTTTTTCGCAGAAAAATTGTCTCAGTTTTCAACGGTTGTCTCAGTTTTCACCTATCGTATGGGACCTGTCCACCAGTGCCGCACACATACAAAGGCCGTAAGCCTACCACCCACGCACCCCCCACGCACATTTTAACGCAGTCTAGCATTGTTTATGCTTGATTGAACATCACCCCACGAGATCCTACAAAACATTTATTAACAATTCATTGTTTTTGGCCCTTGATTATTGTGTGTGACTACTAAATAAGCTACCATGGGCCCAAAGAAAGCTCCTAGTGCCAGTCCTTTGGTAAAGAAAGTGAGAAACACGATGGAGTTTAAGAGTGTAGCAGGCATGCAGGGAATGTAGCATGCATGCAGGGAGTGTAGCATGTATGCAGGGAGTGTAACATGTATGCAGGGAGTGTAGCATGTATGCAGGGAGTGTAGCATGTATGCAGGGAGTGTAGCATGTATGCAGGGAGTGTAGCAAGTATGCAGGGAGTGTAGCAGGTATACAAGGAGTGTAGCAGGCAGGTAGGGAGTGTAGCAGGCAGGAAGGGAGTGTAGCAGGCAGGGTGGAGTGTAACAGGCAGGGAGGGAGTGTAGCAGGCATGGAGGGAGTGTAGCAGGCAGGGAGGGAGTGTAGCAGGCATGCAGGGAAGTGACCCCGGATAAGGACTTGGTACCTGAATTCCTTATGGAAGGGTTTCACCTTCCAAAAATAGTGTCTCTTCCTCTCCAATCCCCCCTCTCTTCCTTCCAGCAACATCAGTCTTCAATAAGGTAAGTGCCACATAGAATTCATTCATTTGTGCATGTAAATCTATCTTTAAGGCCCCCAATTTTTTTTTCCAAACTTCTAGGTTTCTGGAACGGATTAATTGAATTTCCATTATTTCTTATGGGGAAAATAGTTTTGGTTTTCACCGATTTTGGTTTTAGCTGATCCATCTGGAACGGATTACAATTGAAAACCAAGGGATGACTGTATATACAGTGGTACCTCGAGTTACGATGGTCCCCAAAATGCCTTTTATGTAAGTTTATTTTTAAATGCTTTTGTAAGTATATTTTGGGGTGTAAAGGACTAGTCTATTTTACATTATTCCTTATGGGGATAAATTCGTATGGTAATGGCACTTGAACAGCATTCTCGAACGAAAAAATATCGTAACTCGAGGTACCACTGTATATACAGTGGTACCTCGACTTACGATATTTTTTCATTCCAGAATGCTGTTCAAGTGCCATTACCAAACAAATTTATCTCCTTAAGAAATGTTGTAAAATAGACTAGTCCTTTTAGACCCCAAAATTACACTTACAAAAGCATTTAAAAAATAAACTTACATAAAAGGGTGAGTTTGGGGACCATCGTAAGTCGAGGTACCACTGTATATATATATATATTAGCTGGAAATACTTTCAATAAAAACTGGTTTTACAAAGTTCATATCAAAACACATTTTAATTGAAGTTCTCCAATAGTTTTCTTAGCATAATATCATAAGCATTCTTATTCTGTTATGAGCAGTGAAACACTTTATATATATATATATATATATATATATATATATATATATATATATATATATATATATATATATATATATATATATATATATATACATATATATATTATATATATATATATATATATATATATATATATATATATATATATATATATATATACAGTGGTACCCGACTTACGATATTTTTCATTCCAGAATGCTGTTCAAGTGCCATTACCAAGCGAATTTATCCCCATAAGGAATGATGTAAAATAGACTAGTCCTTTTAGACCCCAAAATTACACTTACAAAAGCATTTAAAAAATAAACTTACATAAAAGGGTGAGTTTGGGGACCATCGTAAGTCGGGTACCACTGTATATATATATATATATATATATATATATATATATATATATATATATATATATATATATATATAGTGGTACCTCGAGTTCGATATTTTTCGTTCGAGAATGCTGTCAAGTGCCATTACAAACAATTTATCCCATAAGGAATAATGTAAAATAGACTAGTCCTTTCACACCCCAAAATATACCTACAAAGCATTTAAAAATAAACTTACATAAAGGGCGATTTTGGGGACCATCGTACTCGAGGTACCACTGTATATATATATATATACAGTGGTACCTCGAGTACGATGGTCACCAAAATCTCTTTATGTAAGTTTATTTTTAAATGCTTTGTAGGTATATTTTGGGGTGTAAAGGACTAGTCTATTTTACATTATTCTTATGGGATAAATTCGTTTGGTAATGGCACTTGAACAGCATTCTCGAACGAAAAATATCGTAACTCGAGGTACCACTGATATATATATATATATATATATATATATATATATATATATATATATATATATATATATATATATATATATATATATATATATATATATATATATATACAGTGGACCCTCGTTTAACGAATACCCGGAAATCGTGCAATTATGTAAGTATAATTTTGTAAGGTCTTGTGGAAGTGTAGTTTTGGGGGTCTGAAATAGACTAACCTACATGACATTATTTCTAAAGGACGTAAATTCGTTCGGTAATGGCACTTGAGCAGGCTTCTGCAATGAATTTTTTTCGTTAACTGAGGGTCCACTGTATATATATATTTCTTTTCATATATACATACTAGAATTATTACTGAAAAAATTAAGGGTAAGACAGAAAGCTGGAACGCAGAGGAACAAGGAGGATTAAGGAAGGGAACGGGCACATAAATCAAGTGTTTACATTGAATCATATAAATGAACAATATGCTTCACTGTAAACACTTGGTCTAAAGGAAAGTAACTTTTTGTTTCATTTATGGTTTTATAGAAAGCATATGATGGGGTGAATACGAGAGCAATGTGACACATGCTGCAAATGTATGGAATAAGTAGTACATTACTAAAAGCATTAAATAATTTGTATGTGGATAGTGAAGTTCAGGTTAGGGTATGTAGGGAGGGGATTATTTTCCAGTAAAAGTAAGATTCATACAGGGATGTGTGATTTCACCATGGTTATATAGCATGTTTATAGATGGGGGAGTTATAAAAAGAGGTGAATGATAAAAAGCAACAGAGAGGTGTGGGATTAAAAGATAAAAATTAGATATAAAGTGGAAACTGTCACAGTTGCTTTTTGCCAATGACACCAATTTATCTGGTAGAGTAATTTGGGAAGGCATATATAAAAAAAAAAAAATTAAATGTGAACATAGGAAAGAGCAAGGTGATGAGAGTAACAAAAAAGTCTATGCAATGAAAGACTGGATATCGGACTGCAGGGAGAATGGAAGAAGAGGATGTGTTCTGATATCTGGGAGAGAACTTGTTGGCAGATGGGTCTATGAAAGACAGTGGAAACCATAAAAAAAAAAAGAGGTAAAAATGGTGGGTGGTGTGGAGACAAAGAGCTTTATTCATGGAGGCAAAAAAGAAGAATGTACCAGAGTATAGTGGTACCAACATTGTTAAATGGGTGAAGCATGGATTTTAAATGTTACAATGAGGAGAAGACTGGAGGCATGAGAGCAATACAGTGGAACCTTGATACTCGAACAGCTCCCTACTCGAACAATATGGTATTCAAACGCTTTGTTCGGTAAAAAAATCGCTCGGTAGTTGACTATTTGCTTGGCACTCAACCAAACAAACACATCCTTCCAGAACTTCGCGGCAAACTATTTCGTGTTTCTTCGCATTTCTTGGTGTTTTATTATATTACAGTGGTACCTTGACTTACAAGCTTTCCGAGTTACAAGTCATCACTCGGTCAATTTTTTGCTTTCAGTTGTGAGCCAAAATCTGAGTTACGAGCGGAAAAAAAATTATTTATTGAAAATGACATTTGGCAACAACCCCAGCTTAAATGGCACAACGAAAGGTGGTTTTGGGACTTGGTAGTACTTATAAAACAATGCTAGTGCAATGTTCTCACTGGAGGTAATCGTGTAATTATCTTTAGTTATTCTACAAAAAAATAAAGTTCCAAAGTTTTCGACATTTGCAAAATATCTTGCCCTTTACTCCCACACAAATCCCAAAATATTTGGAATATTTCCAATATTCCACAAGCCAATTGTAGAACAATCATTTTTTTATGATTCCTGTCAATATTATTGCATTTACGTACTTCAATAACAAATGGTGGGCTTCATGAAATAAGTCAATAACTTATTTCCGAGATATTCATATATCACTGCACTAGTGATCTAGTACAGTTAGCCTCTCAAAAACTCCATTTTCTCTTACCCAGGACCAAAGAACATATTATAGGAAGGAGCAGTAATGATTTTATATGCTCGGACTGGTCCTGGACACTCACCATATTATGGCCTATTTTATTCATTCTAGAGTATATATCATGTTTCTATGTTACTTATAATGTTAATTATGTCATGTTAGATCAATTCTGATAGATAAATAAGCCGTAGAGTTGATATTAGCGTTATATTGAAGTATTTTCTCCTGCCCCTGGGGTGGTTTTTTGGGGGCTGGAACAGATTAATGGCATTTCAGTTAATTTCAATGAGGAAAATAGATTTGATATACAGTGGACCCCCGCCTAACAAGCACCCCGGAAATCGTACAATTATGTAAATACAGTGGACCCCGTAAATAAAGCATTGACACGTATGTGTGTGTGTGTGTATGTGTATGTACATGTGTGTATGTGTATGTGTGTATGTATATACATGTATGTGTGTGTATGTGTGTGTGTATATATGTATGTGTATATGTATATGTGTGTGTGTGTGACCCAACAATTAAAATTTGCACCAATAACTCATTACAGTTGTGGCTGGGTGTTGACTAATAGATTGCTCATTGCTTTATAATTTGTTCATGAGTGCAACCATGTACAGACGTAAGTAAATTTACTTACATGATTCATTACCTTGTAACTAGTGAATTAATTACCATTGTACCTTGTTCAGCTATCAAAACTTTGGGGCCCAGTCTCTGGACCCTATATATACCTCTGTAATCTGCAAATACCTTTGTCTTTGTAACTTGTCATGATTGTGACCATCTGAGTTCATTACCTTTGTAACTTGCTCAGCTATCAAACTTTGAGGTCCAGTCCCTGGACCCATTATGTACCTCTGTAATCTTTTGACTACCGCCCACAGGATGGGTATGGGGTGCATAATAAAGATATCAAACTAACTAAAAACAGTGGACCCCCGCCTAACGAGCACCCCTGAAATCATACAATTATGTAAGTAGTATAATATTGTAAGTGCTTGTGGAAGTGTATTTTTGGGGGTCTGAAATAGACTAACCTATGTGACATTATTTCTTAAGGAAGTAAATTCGTTCGGTAATGGCACTTGAGCAGGCTTCTAGAATGAATTTTGCTCGTTAGGCGGGGGTCCACTGTACGAGCAAATTGAGTTACGAGCTCGGTCACAGAACGAATTAAACTCGTAAGTCAAGGTACCACTGTATTTGTATAGATAAGTCACCATGGAGTCTATGAAGATTAGTGATAACAGCCAACCCAAAAAAAAAAATTGGTTGGGAAAAATTTGTTCGGTACTCGAACAGCCTTCTGGAATAAATTAAGTTCAAGTACTGAGGTTCCACTGTATATGGTTTGAATATTATGCAGAGAATTCGGAGCTAGGAGATTAGAAGGTATGGTGTTACCGAAAGTATAATTCAGAAGACTGAGGTGGTGGTGTTGAGGTGGTTTGTGCACTTGGAGAAGATAGAGCAAAATAAGATGACTAGAAGAGTTTATATATCTGGAATGGAGGAAGGAAGGGTAAAGGTCATCCTAGGAAGGTTGGAGGGTGGGGATAGAGAAGGATTTGAAAAACAGGGGCTTGAGCATCCAACAGGTTAGTGTGAACACATCAGATTGGAATGAATGGAAACAAGTGTTTTTTGTGTCCTGACAGTGTGAGCTAGACTTGAGTCCTGGAGGTGGGAGGTACAGTGACTGAATTCGGAAGGAGTGAGGATGTTACAGTTTGAAGGGCCCTCTGAACCATGATACAAGTGAACTTCTATCAAAACAGTGATTAAATGAATGATGGTTAATGTGTTTCTTCTCTTTTTGTATCACCCTACCTTGGTGGGAGACAAAGACAGCTAGTGTGTTAAAAAAATTTTGCACATAAACTCTAAATTTTTCAGAACAGAATAAAAATGCTGATGTCATGTGCCTCCAACCAAGCAAAGATCTCATTTGTTATCTCATGTGCTTTCAACTAACCAGAGCACATGCTGGCCCAAGAGAACTTTCAAAGAAATAAAATTTAGATTTTGATTTGATTTGATAGTACTGTAAATGCTGAGTGCAGCGTAATGACCACTGATTAATATGTAATGAAGCACCATTAGAAGCAGCTTGTATTATATTTTGACTTCAAATATGAATACAGATACAGTATATTATATAAAGTAACTATCTCAACATTATTAGCCTTTCTGTAAAATTGGCACACACAGTACACAATTTCACCATATAAAATTTCCCAGAGAAAAATTGTTCATTTCCACATTCACCTTAAAAGTTATACCACCCTAATTTTTCGTCTTCATAAACCTAAAGCTCATGAAAACTTATTCAAGTGAGACTCTTCAAATTGTTTGTCAATTATCCTTATTGCTCGAATTTTCTCTAAACACTGAGATGTCATTAAATAATTTATTAAATGGGCAAAAATAATTATCAAATTTGTTTTGACATTTCAAAAGGAAATTTATGGAAGTGTATGGGTGAGTTTGAGAATTAAAGTTTGTGCCCATCTGGATAGATATTGTACAGTGGACCCCCGGTGTTCGTCCATTTTTCGTAACAGAATGCTGTTCAAGTGCCATTACCAACCGAATTTATTCCCTTAAGAAATAATGTAAAGTAGACTAGTCCTTTTAGACCCCCCAAAACTACACTTATAAAAGCATTTAAAAAAATACACTTACATAAAAGGGCGTGTTTTGAGCAGGATGAACACCGGGGGTCCACTGTACTTTTTTAAGTGTGGTACTTTTCATGGTCATACCTTAAAATTCCTATTTTTGCTAAATTTATTCTTTAACCCCTAAACTGTCCAAACGTAGATCTACGTTCACCTGTGTAGCGCTCCGAATAATTTGAAAAAAAAAAAAAAATTTTGCTTTTAAAATGAAGAGCGCATTTTTATAAATGTTATAGGATAAAAAATTTTTTTTAGTGTCAGTACTCACCGAGATATAAGCCCACGAAGTTGGCGCTGGATGCTCACCTGATGGCAACATCGACTCCTGCTGCTTGCAAAAGTGTTGCTGATATACCTTTTTATATCATTTTTATTTTAATTTATATATTTTTTATGTTCTGATAATTACAATTTATAATAGTTCTTGTGATTTCATAGCCAATCTTTGTTCTGACACTAATATTAGGTACTGAAATAGTACTCAAATAGTCACAAACACACCAACAGATGAACATTTACACCTGCCTTGGTCATTTACTATTGTCTAGAAATATATATAAAGTATTTATAGGTCTCAGCAATGTTTTTAACACGCTGGAGTATATATGAAACGTCTTGAAGCATGGTGTTATGACAAGTGTCAGTAAACTGCTGACAGTGTAAGCAGTGGAGTGACACGATGATAGTGCACTGCTGCAGAGAACCCTGGCTTTATTTGTTTTCACTGTTACACACAAACATGTCTGTCTGTCTGTCGTCTAGCTCTGCTTATCTGTCAGTTTAGCTCTGCTTATGTCTTTCTGTCTGCCTGTGTGTGTCTGTCTTTCCGTCTGCTTGTCTGTCTCAGGGAGCGGCTCGTAAATCTGTTGGTTAACGAGCCGCTCCCTGATTCCTGAGCAAGTGAAAATTCGTATTACTTGCCAGTCATGCTTATTATGTCATATCTAAAAGCACTGTATAGCACTTCGCCTGGAATTTTTGGGTTATCCTAGGTAGTTTACACTATGTATAATAACTGTACTTATGTGTACCTGTGAGAGACAGAGATAGACAGAGACAGAGATATAAACAAGAGAGAGACAGAGATATAAACAGACAGACAGAGATATAAAGAGACAGATACAGACAGAGAGACAGCCAAAGTCAGCCAGCCAGCCACTCAGCCAGCCAGCCTGTCGAATACATATTACGCATGTTCTAGAATCTTTTCTCTTTACTTAGGGTATAGGTTATTGGACATTCTGGCAGGATGACACTACCAGTGGTATAAGAAATGAAAGGATGTTGCACAAATGTTGCACATGGGTCATTATCGAGGTTTTTGAAATTTCCTCAACCACTTATGGCCACATCCATCTCAAAAACCACTAAACTCTGGGTCAACATCACTTTCCTTTTAAAAGGGGAGTGTTAACACGACATGAGATCAGTGAATCCCTGGTGTTTGCCACGCTACTTGCTCTAGCTGGCGGTCAATTGAACTAGTGCTCCCACAAGGTACTAAATGGCCACGTATTTTATTAATACTGCGCACACCGAGTGTTAAGACCCATTCTATACTGGCCAGGCATCTCAGGCCTATCACTCCAAATTTGAAGGAATGAAAAATAAAACGTTGATCTATGTTCGTAGCGCTACGCACGTGCACGTAGACCTATGTATGGACAGTTTAAGGGTTATGGGGTATGACCATGAAATATACCATAGTACTTAAAAAATACAATCTCTATCCAGTAAGAGCCTGGTTGATCAGGCCCTGATCCACCATGAGGCCTGGTCATGGACTGGGCCAGGGGGGCACTGACCCCCTTACAGGTAAGGCCACAAACTTACCCATACTGCCATAAAATTTCTTTTGAAAATAAAATAAATTTGATCACTATTTTTCGCCTATTGAATAAATTATTTAAAAATGCTGTAATGAGTAGATTTCTGTGTCAAGAATCTTTTAGTTAACCTAGGTCATCAAAATTGATAAAAACAAACAGAATCTTTTAACTCGGATGATTTTTTTAGTTCAAGTGTTTCTAACTATATCTTCATATAAAGATACCTCTCAGTAAAGAGCTTTTTTTTTTTTTCTTCTATTTTTATATATGTAATGTACCCATTAGTATAGTGAAAAAAATGCCTAAAACATATATTTAAGTATTAGTGCTAACACATCTCTTGATTTTATGTTTACAATCTTCCTTAAAAGTTACACATTAAGTGCAGTACTTAATGTGTGAACAGTACAAAAATCATATTTTAATATAAAAAATAAATGGAACAAGTACAGAAAAACCTTGAATTAACAGACCCCTCATTTAACAGATTTTGGAAACTACAGACAAAAAAATTAGCTGGACAAACGGAGTTATTGGACAAAATGGAAAAAGTCTGCAGTACAGTATAGTCTAAGTTTTGCCTGAAATACTATGCATCCTGTGGGCCTTCAGATTATTGTATGTTTTATACAATAATTTTGAAATAAAGATGTATGCTTGTATATTTTAGATTCCAATTTTTGTTTGCAGTGAGTGTCCAGTTGTCTTCTGAATCAATGGACCAAGTCTGATGATTCCGATGCTTGTCTGGTACGGGTCTTTATTACCTCGTCCAGGACCCATCTGTTTTCATTGTTCCCTGAGCTGCTCATGCCAGTTGATTGTGCTTGCACACACTCATCATTCAGTCTCCAATTTTTCCTGGATTTACAGTGTTTTGTTTGACTTTATTAACATGTTAAGTAAAATGCAATGAGGAACTATATGAATCTGAATGTTAGGCTGAAACTTGAACTAAGAAGGAAGGTTGAGTGTTGCATCTCAGTAGCATGGGTATGGGAAGAATGTGTGTTAAGAAAGTATCTTGTCTGTAGAAGCAAGGACAAACTTAGAGACAATGCCAGTAAGTTAAATGTAGATGCGTGTAGAGCTTTACAGCTTCTCTGACTCAGAATAAAAGTTATTTTGGGTCACCACAACTGATCACAGTAGTTTACACCTCATCTGTCCACCAGAAAATTTAAGTAAAATTACTGTACTGTAAAATTACTATACTGTCCTATAGTGTATATGTACAGTACTATTATGCTTTCAATTTTGTCATTTTTGTTGACAGTACGGTATATAGTAGTTCTGTACTGTTTAACAGATCATGATATTCCTAGTGCTTGGGTAGTCTTCTGAATCAACAGCCAAGTCTGCTGATTTTGAATTTTATTCATTTACGCACTGATCATGAAAAGAAATATCATAATCTGGAATCTAGGGACAATCAGGAACAATATACACACTGTACCCCTTATTAGTCCATTAATTCGAGGGCTCACTGTACTTTGCAGAATTAATTATATGATGAATGTGATGGCAATGATATGTTATGATTTGAAAAATCTACATCCTCTGGTGTCTACACTAACACATGATATTTAATACCATTTTCTGCTACAGTATCTAGAGGGGTCAGAGAGGAAGTTTCCAAGAAACTACATCAGTGCACAACTTTTTATGCTACTCTATGCTGTCCTGACAACATTATTCCCCAGACCTTCATTCTCTCTACAGTGCACAACTTTTTATGCTACTCTATGCTGTCCTGACAACATTATTCCCCAGACCTTCATTCTCTCTAGAATCTCTTGAATATTTCAAGAGTAGGTCCTGCCCTTCTTAAGTTTAACTGTTTCATTATTATTATTGAATTTTAAATACCTGTATATCATCTTAAAACTACACTCCCACCCTTTTCCTGCATTTCATAATTTATGTACTAAATAATGTTATTCAAAATTTATGTTTTAACCTTTTTATCAAATTATAATATACCATAAATGTTCAGGCATTTTATTCAGTATAAGAAGGACAATGTAAATAAGAGATGTCTTGCAAGGATATTAGCAATTTATGTAGAGAAATGACCTAACTCCAAACTGTTGATTATGTATATCACTTTTCTTATACAATTGACAAGACAAGTAACGAGCCTATGAGTACCTGTGCCTAAACTTGGAATAAATAAAACCACGTCCATAAATAAAACCCACATTTAATTATTTATTATATTTAAAATGTAAACATACAGTCTTATATAAAATCATTATACTACTTTATTAGAAAAGGTTACTGTATTTGCACTTGTAGAATTTAATTCAGTTTTAGTAAAATTTATATTCTGTTCAATGGATTGGAAAAAGTCAAGTTGAAGTCAAGCAATATAATTAGTGCTAGCAATGTATATAGGGCGACAGAATTGATGACTGAATAAAAACTTACTTGACTTGATTCTTTCATTTCTTTTGGCATTTATACATGCAATACAAAGAGTTTACCTTAATAAATAACTACACATGTCTAATTTATTACTGAATCTATGCTTTTTATTTAGGGTTACTGTAATTTTGTTAATGTCTAAAAAAATTTAGCAGCTGAATAGGATTTACCAGCACTTCAAAAATGAGTGAACAAAAAAAAAATTATCTTATGTATTATCAAGGATTTTTAAATATATTCCAAAAATCTAAGATTAATTATAAGAAAAAAATGTGAAGAGTCCGGTATATTATGCATAAAATAGCTGGGCCCTACATGCAGAGCCAAATCATCAAGAAAGCAGAGTATTTTTCATCATTTAAATTCACAATTTCTAAAAGAAAGTGCAATATAATTTTTTTTCATAAACAAGTGTTTGAGGATGAGCTGTGTTGTGTCTTTCAACTGCTATAAAATAATGAAGAAAAAACTAAATTATAGTTAAGGTTCTATCAAGATACTTATTTACTAAAGGAGAAGAAATATCACAAGTTGACAGAGATAAACTGGTAAAATGTTGCAGGCAAAGTTGTGATAGTAACTAGTGGCACATCTTTGACTAGTGGCACATCTGTAACTAGTGACACATCTTTGACTAGTGGTACATCTGTGACTAGTGGCACATCTGTGACTAGTGGCACATCTGTAACTAGTGGCACATCTGTGACTAGTGGCACATCTGTGACTAGTGGTACATCTGTGACTAGTGGCACATCTGTGACTAGTGGCACATCTGTAACTAGTGGCACATCTGTAACTAGTGCACATCTTTGTCTAGTGGCACATCTGTGACTAATGGCACATCTGTGACTAGTGGCACATCTGTGACTAGTAGCACATCTGTGACTAGTGGCACATCTGTAACTAGTGGCACATCTGTAACTAGTGACAACATCTGTGACTAGTGGCACATCTGTGACTAGTGGCACATCTGTGACTAGAGGCACATGTTTGACTAGTGGCACATGTTTGACTAGTGGCACATCTGTAACTAGTGGCACATCTGTAACTAGTGGCACATCTGTAACTAATGACACATCTTTGACTAGTGGCACATCTGTAACTAGTGGCACATCTGTAACTAGTGGCACATCTGTAACTAGTGGCACATCTGTAACTAGTGGCACATTTGTGACTAGTGGCACATCTGTAACTAGTGACACATCTTTGACTAGTGGCACATCTGGACAAGTGGCACATCTGTGACTAATGGTACATCTGTAACTAGTGACACATGTGTAACTAGTGGCACATGTGTAACTAGTGGCACATGTGTAACTAGTGGCACATAATGTGTAACTAGTGGCACATCTGTAAATAGTGGCACAATGTGTAACTAGTGGCACATCTGTGACTAGTGGCACATACTGTAGTGTTGAGCAACCAATGGTTTGTGAGTAAACACTGGATAGTGAAAAATGCAGCTAAGTGAATTATGGTGTTAAATGGTTGTCATGGTAGTGATCTCACAATAGTGTCATGGTAGTGACCTCACAGTAGTATCATGGTAGTGACCTCACACTGTATTGTCATGGTAGTGACCTCACAGTGTAGTGTCATGGTAGTGACCTCAGTGTAGTGTCATGGTAGTGACCTCAGTGTACTGTCATGGTAGTGACTTCACAGTGTATTGGTATGGTAGTGACCTCACAGTGTAGTGTCATGGTAGTGACCTCAATGTAGTGTCATGGTAGTGACTTCACAGTGTATTGTCATGGAAGTGACCTCACAGTGTAGTGTCAGGGTAGTGACCTCACAGTGTAGTGTCAGGGTAGTGACCTCACAGTGTAGTGTCATGGAAGTGACCTCACAGTGCAGTGTTATGATAGTGACCTCATAGTGTAGTGTCATGGTAGTGACCTCACAGTGTAGTGTCATGGTAGTGACCTCATAGTGTAGTGTTATGATAGTGACCTCACAGTGTAGTGTCATGATGGTGATTTCACAGTGTAGTGACCTCAATGTAGTTTTATGACAGTGACCTCATAGTGTAGTGTCATGATAGTGACCTCACAGTATAGTGTCATGGTGGTGATTTCACAATGTAGTAGTGTCATGGTAGTGACCTCACAGTGTAGTGTCATGACAGTGACCCCTCACAGTGTAGTAGTGTCATGGTAGTGACCTCAGTGTAGTGACCTCTGTGTAGTAATGTCATGGTAGTGACCTTAGTGTAATATCATAGTAGTGAGTGACCTCTGTGTAGTAGTGTCATGGTAGTGACCTCAGTGTAGTGTCATGGTAGTGGCACTACACTGTTGCATTGTTGTGGTCTAGCTGTATGATACTCTCAGCATGGTAGTACCTTAGCCACATTGTAGTGCTACAATGTCAGTATGATGGTGGAAGCATGGTATTATGGTGATGGCATGGTTGTATGGCAGTAGGCAAGCAATATGATACTGTTGGCATGGTAGTGGCCTAATTATGTGAAAGTGATGGTAGGGTAGTGTCCTGACAGCATGAATGTAGTGACACTGTTTTGTACACATACACACACACACATATGTACAACAGGCCTAGTGTCTAATCGACATGTGCCTAGGACAAAATGGTAACTAACTGTAGTGTGGTAGTGACCTGGAAATTTGACAAATTGGTAGCATTGTGTATGTTACTGGCTTGGCAGCATGGCAAATTAATAGTATGGTAGTATGCTAGTGGTTACATGGTAATATGAGAGTGGAGGCATGACAATAGTGGCATGGTAGTATGATGGTGGTAGCATGGTAGTATGATAGTGGTGGCAAGGTAGTATGATAGTGGTGGCATGGTAGTATGATAGTAGTGGCATGGTTGTATGATAGTAGTGGCATGGTAGTATGATAGTGGTGGCATGGTAGTATGATAGCAGTGGCATGGTAGTAAGTTGGTGGCATGGTAGTATGATAGTGGGGGCATGGTAGTATGATAGTGGTGGCATGGTAGTATGATAGTAGTGGCATGGTAGTATGATAGTGGTGGCATGGTAGTATGATAGTAGTGGCATGGTAGTATGATAGTAGTGGCATGGTAGTATGATGATGGTGGCATGGTAGTGTGATAGTGGTGACATGGTAGTATGATAGTAGTGGCATGGTAGTATGATAGTAGTAGCATGGTAGTATGATAGTAGTGTCATGGCAGTATAATAGTGGTGTCATGGTAGTATACTAGTGGTGTCATGGCAGTATAATAGTGGTCATGGCAGTATAATAGTGGTCATGGCAGTATAATAGTGGTCATGGCAGTATAATAGTGGTCATGGCAGTATAATAGTGGTGTCATGTTAGTATACTAGTGGTGTCATGGCAGTATAATAGTGGTGTCATGGAAATATACTAGTGGTGTCATAGCAGTATAATAGTGGTCATGGCAGTATAATAGTGGTGTCATGGTAGTATACTAGTGGTGTCATGGCAGTATAATAGTGGTCATGGAAGTATAATAGTGGTGTCATGGCAGTATAATAGTGGTGTCATGGCAGTATAATAGTGGTGTCATGGTAGTATAATAATGGTGTCATGGCAGTATATTAGTGGTGTCATGGCAGTATAATAGTGGTGGTATTATATGAACTTTAGCATATGTGAAGTGTTGCAGTTGCCAATATAAGTGTGTATGTGTAGAAATTAAGGAAATAAAAAATAAATACTGTGTGTATGTACAGTAGGGCCCTGCTTTACGGGGTTCCGCTAATATGGTGATTTCAAATTATGACCAAAACTTGCTATACGGCTCCCGGTCTTTCTAATACAGTGCGCCCCACCCAGTTTGTTTACATTCTCCGTGAGCACATCTCTCTATTATGTCTGGAAATTTACCAAAATTTCAAGTGTTTTAAAGTTATTACATATTTTATATGTACTCTGATAATTATACTTATGTGTACCTGTACCTAAATATATTACACACTGTGCTGGCGTGCAGGTATACATTAAAATCACTAAGAGTCTCTCTACTCTTGAAGACGCCATATTATTAATCTCTTGGGCTCATTAAATGTCGTATATTATGTTAATATAGACATTTCCATTAATCCATTTATGATATTTTTTCAAAATTATGTAATAAACATGCAACATAACATATAAACATGATACATACACCCACAGTATAAAAATTGACATAAATATGAGATCTGTTTACCAAGCGGTTGGTGGGAGGGTCTGAAGAATTACATTTTCTTTAGTCAAATACCAGTTACTTAACTGTACAAAAATATTCTTTTCACTCTATGTATAGCTATCCTTTCACTCTATCTATAGCTATTCACAACCCTTGTAGTTTAGCGCTTCTTTTTATTATGAGCATAATAATAATAATAATAATAATAATATCATCATTCACTCTAAAAATGGTGTTGCATGAGAATGGGAGTGTTGCTGTTTATTTATTTTGTACTAACTTGTCAGAGCATCATTCCTTCTAAAAATGATGTTACATGGGAATGGAATTGTTGGTCTTTATTTATTCTACTGTACCACTGTGGAGACAACTTGTACACAATGTAAAGTGTTTATATGAACGTGTATGAACCATAACCAAACGCTTCATCCATTTGTTTACATAGTGGGTGGGGTGGCCAGGCGGGCTACCCTACCTCGCACACCTGACTTTCTACAAATAAATACTTTTCACCTCTCACCCTACATTAAGACCAATAAGACTACAAATATTTTAAGGTAAGTAATAAGTGTACTGTATATGCATTTCATCACTCTAGGGCGCTTTAAGCATCGTAGAATATTATGTGTAGATGGGGTGGCCAGGAGGGCTACCATACCTACCCACACCTGACTTCTTACAATAAATACGTACTACTCATCTTTTGCCCTACATTAAAACTACAGATATTTTGAGATAAATAATGAGTGTACTGTGTGTGTATTTTCCTTTTTATTGTTTTTTAATGCCTAGTTCTATTGCTAATTAATACATATATTAGTGTAAACTTGATATCTGGCATTTATATGCATTAATAAGTGGAAAAAATGACATTCTGCTTTCCGGTGATGTCTGCTTTGCGGCGGTAGCTTTGAACCTAACCTGCCGTATAAGTGGGGCCGTACTGTATGAATGCATGTATGCATGTATGTATGTGTATATGTACATTTGTATATACATGTATGCAACTAAGTGATTGTTTGTGATTGTGTTTTCTTCTCTGGGTCACCCTGTCTTGGTGGGAGATAGTCATTGTTAAAAAAAAAGCGTGCACACATAAACGTGGACACACACATGGATACACACAGACACGAGCATACACGCACACATGCACACACGCACGCAAGGGTATTGTGCACACACACAGGGGCATGCACACACAACACACGCATGCATATTATATATATATATATATATATATATATATATATATATATATATATATATATATATATATATATATATATATATATATATAGTATATATGTATATACGTGTATATATATACAAGTCGGCCATCACTAATCCGGCAACCAGTTATCCGGTTCCATTAGTAATCCAGCACTAATTTTGGCTAGTATAATTTCAAATTTCATCATTATACTCACTCAAATTATTACAATGACTCAAATTTCATCATTATACTGACTCAGAAATTGTGCAGATGGTTGTAAATCCACAGCAGCAAGCCAATAGAGGAGAAAGCAGTGATGAAAATGAGGAAGATGTACCAAAAGAGTCTGTATTGATAGGTTAATTAAGTGTATTCTAACCTAACCACTCTGTAATCCGGTGCAAACTCACTAATCCGGCACACTACAGGTCCCAATGATGCCAGATTAGTGATGGCCGACCTGTATATATAAATCACAATTTATGCCTGCATAAAATTGTCCAGATGTAAAGTTACCCCAGACTATCCATAATGCCTCATATTAATAAAGTCTGGTTCTGATGCTAAAAGAACATATCACTGATTTTAAAAACTCTTGACAATTTAATTTTTCTGTCAATATGTGCTTGTGATGGTTCAAATGAGGAAATTTTGGTGGAGAGGAGGCTAGTGAAAATACCAAATAATTAAAAGGAATTTGGAAATTTAAATTTTGGTAGTAAATCAAATAAAGACTGGGAAAAAAATTCTACCAGCCAATCTGCCTATATTTTGTCCATGTACAGTACAGTGGACCCCCAGCTAACGATCACCCCGGAAATTGTACAATTATGTAAGTATAATATTGTAAGTGCTTGTGGAAGTGTATTTTTGGGGGTCTGAAATAGACTAACCTACGTGACATTATTTCTTAAGGAAGTAAATTCGTTCGGTAATGGCACTTGAGCAGGCTTCTGCAATGAATTTTGATCGCTAGCCGGGGGTCCACTGTATTTTGGTTTTTACAGTGATTAGGCAAGTGTGGTAGTGGGTACTGTGTGTGAGATGACTGTCAGTCACTGATGATAAGGTTAGTAAATAATAAGATAGTAATAGCATCAATACATTAGTTTTAAATGATGTATAAGAAAGTTATACATATGACTGAATACGTGCATGAATACGAGTGCATGTGTAGATGTGTCAGCACAGCAGGCAGAAAAGGAGCGAGGGGTAGTGGTTTCTGTGGTGCATGGTTTGGGCTGCGTTGTCAGGAACTCACAGACAACGATTCCATCTCGTCCAGCGACTCTAGTCTAGCGATGGGCGCTTCGGTGAGGGATCTGAAGTCGCCCCAGGATTCAGGCTCAGAGCCCCTGGAGTCCTCCCGACGGGGTGCCCAGGGATCGAGAGCTGCACCTTGCAGGGGTGAGCGGCACTTACGACGCCACCGGGCCTGCAGCAGCACCACATCCGCCATGACCCAAGTTAGTCACAGATATAAGTCCGAATCCAATACACCTCATGTCAACAATCCAAGCTCGTGCACCTTATAACATTATGTCTGGCATTAGTTCTGACGCTTTGTTACATGTAACGCTGTGGCCCAGGCATGGCTATAAAGCTATGTTGCATGTTATTTTGTTAACCATCCATGACAACCATAATGGGACACATGAACCATCAATGGTTTTCATGCTCTATTGTTATTAGTGAGCTAGCACTGGCTACCAGCATGTAAGAAATCAGTGTGAGCAAGGCATAGCTACCATGCTGTGATATGTTGCACTGAGAGTCAGATATACATTTAACACTTTTTCATGTATCATACTCCAAATCATACATAACATACTGCAACACAGTTGACTAAGACACCCATGGTGAATACAGCATTACATGTAACACTGAGTCACACATACTCTTCATACTGTTATATATAACACTATGAGAAATATGGACTCTACATATTGCTACACATAACACTAGAGTCCCACATTCTGTTTCATGTAACAATGAGTTACATAAACTCAATATACTGTTATATGTTACTTTAGATTACACAACCTACAAACTGTAGCAATGTAATGCAAGTCAAAGTTTACATACTGTGACCATAAATACATACTGCAGTGAGAGGCAGGCACTGCAAATGTAAAGCACTTACAATGCAATACAGCAATATGGCATGTAAAGGTATTTCATGGTAAATTGTGAGACTGAGGGACTATAATATTGTAACTGCTAAAATTCAAACTTTGAAATCTTTTCCAATAATAAATATGTATATGAAATTGTGGTTAACCTACTTTCAAAGATTCTCTGAACAAAGCACAACAAATCACTCCAAGACTAATGTTCATTAAATCTTAAAGATCGTAATATATTATTACAAAAAATCCAAAATAATCCCCTTGATGAAATGTAAGCAGTCTACATGTGAAAGATAATCATTCACTTGTATGTATGTACAAGAGAATACATTCATGTACTTTAAGATGCTCTGTCATGCATGAAAACCAACAATTAAAATATACTAATAAAACAAAAATACTGTACACACAATATTAAAATATTCACATATATTCTACAAGTATTTACACCTAAAAAAATAAATATTAGAACAACACATACAAATACTGTACAAATACACACACATTCTCTTTACACAAATTTATGCAAATGCTCTATATACAAGTATTCATACTACTTACACATTTTGTTAAGCTTCTTTTATATTGCACTTTTGATTTTGGGTATTTTATATTCATATATGGCCACAATAGTCTTAAAATAATTCCTAAGAAATACCTGTGACTGGTTTCAAGGACAATTCAACTAATTAAGGTAGATAATGATGAAAATCATAGTATGTATATATTTAGCATTATCTATGGATTTTGTGTTCCTTGTGGACTCAAAAATAAAATAAAAATAAAAAAGATATCAGGCTAGCTTTCTTAAGCATGCTGGTATGGACTATGCAGAGAACCCATTTTACAATACGTATATATACGTATATACGTTTATTGTACTGTATTGTGCAGTACTTACCTTATTACTACCTTATATTTACATTATTTACCTTATAACTGCCTTATTTTTAGCCAATTTTATACACTTTTATCATTGTTACATTTTTATTAATTAACTATTATTTCAATTTAAAATCCTTATTATCATTATTGCCCTATTCTTTACTTTTTATACTTCATTGCCCAATCTTATTTTATCCTTTTACTTTTATTAACCTACTATTGCCAAATATCCAAGCTTTTTATAGTCAGCAACAACTCTACCTCATAGTCTACATTTTTAGATCAACAAATCTTTCTCAATTATTTCAATTCTTTACTATATATATGAAATTCACCACATCATTGTGGTAAATTGTGTGACTTATTTTATATTACAACCTTGTATAGGTGACATATTTTATTTTTCTTATTAGAAGCAACTACCAAATAATTGCAATTATTTGCTTATATTTTTTAAATACATATTTACCATTAGCCATTTTCAAACTTTAACTCTATATAGTGCTACCTCATTTTATAATTATCTTAGTTAATATCTTGTTTTACTTATAATTGAATCATAGGTAATATCTGGTTTACCTTATTTCACTCTAGCTTAATACATAACCAACACGAAACTCATTGGTGCTACCCTATTTTATAATATTTTCATTTGTAATATTATCTTTTGTAATACAGTGGACCCCCGAGTTTCGTAAAAACTTCACTCCTGAAGTCTGCTCAAGTGCCATTACCGAACGAATTTACCCCCTTAAGAAAAAATGTGACGTAGGTTAGTCTATTTCAGACCCCCAAAAATACTTTTCCACAAGCACTTACAATATTATACTTACATAAATGTACGATTTCCGGGGTTTACGAAACTCGGGGGTCCACTGTATTATCTTTTATAATATTATCTTATTAGTTTTATCTCTACATCTTTAATTTTACTTTATCTAATTCTAGCTTAATACTTAACCAATCCCAAACTCATTGGTGCTACCCTATTCTTAGTAATTTTATCTTATTAGTTTATATTTAATTTTTTATTTCATCTAGCTTATTACATAGTCAATACAAATTCCATTATGTTTATATGTTACTATACTCTATTTGACCAATGTGCATTAGTTGTATACTTGTCCAAACATCCCCTTACTACAGATATCAGTACTAGAACTCACCACACTATACATGATATAACAAAATTACTATTTAACCTAAATGATGAATGATCACATCGACCCTGATCTAAACCTATTTAATCTAACACCCAATCAAAATTTACTGGAAAGTAACTGCCTCTACTACACAGCATCACAAGCCCACACTGTCCTAAACACTACTAAAAGTATAACAGTTCTTAACTACAACGTCCAATCCTTAAGCAAACACTATGATGACCTCCTTGCCCTCCTTGATTCCCTAAAGACAACCTTCACATGTATTGTTCTTACTGAAACGTGGCTTAAGCAGGATACAGTAGATATCTACTCCCTACCAGGATACACAGCAATACACAATTGCAGACCAAACCAATTTGGGGGTGGTATTGCAATCTATTACTCTAATGAAATATCCTGTTGTGACACCACTTGCTATAGTGATGAATATGGAGAATATATTTTTGCTACTTTTACTGCACAAAACCTTAAGACTCCCATAACAATCAGGGCCATTTACCGGTTGCCTCATACAAACATCCCAAATTTTAGTGATCAACTAAAAACCCCAATAACAAACAATCAAATGAACAAACACCACCATATCTTAGCTGGAGACTTCAACATCAACCTTGGCCTACCAGATGACCAGCCAGTAACCGATTTCATCAACAATATGAACAACACACTTCTCATACCAACAATAACCAAACCAACCAGGCTTACCGAGACGAGTGCAACCATAATCGACCATATATGGACGAACCTCCTAGCCCCCCTTAAATCAGGGATAATAACAGACAGCACTACAGACCACTACCCCATCTTCCTCTTAACAAACATTAGTAAACCACCCCTAGAATACACCAAAGTTTCATTTAGACTTCATGACCAGGCATCAATAAACAACTTCACAGCAGAGTTAGAGACGGTTGACTGGGCTATAGAATTTTCAAACGCCAAGGGTATCGATGATTGGACAGACAACTTTCTTAATAAATTACATATACTATACAACAAACATTGTCCTATAAAAATGAAACAGATTATGAATAAACGGCTAGGATGCCCGTGGCTAAATAACAACTTACTAAAATCCATTAACAAAAAATATCAATATGAAAAGCAATATAGATGGGGATTCATACAGAAAATATCAACATGGATGATGACAAATAAGCTTACTCTCAATACGGACAAGACCTACTACATTCAGTTTGGAAACAAAGCTACAAATGTTCCACTTAACATAACGCTAAATGGTTCACCCATCACAAGGCTCACAGAGGGAAAATTCCTAGGAATCCACCTTGACAGTAGTCTTAAATTCCAAACACACATACAACAAATTTCCAAGAAAATCTCAAGGACAGTAGGTATATTATCTAAGATACGCTATTATGTGCCTCAACCAGCTCTCATTGCACTATATCATTCTCTTATCTACCCTTATCTCACCTATGGAATCTGTGCATGGGGCTCAACAACATTAAATCACCTTAGACCACTCATAACCCAGCAAAAGGCTGCAGTCAGGATGATAACAAATTCCCACTCTAGACAGCATACTCCACCTATATTCAGAACCTTAAAACTACTCACCATAAAAAATATTCATACCTATTCATGTGCCTTCTACATACATAAAACTCTACATGCTAATATTAACCCTGCGCTCAGAATTCTCCTCAACAACTTTAATAGGTCCCACGAACATGACACAAGACACAGATCACTATTTGACATACCCCGAGTCCATACTAACCAATGTAAAAATTCTATGCACATAAAGGGCCCCAAAATCTGGAATTCATTACCAGTAAATATCAAGTTAACCTTGTCGGAAAATCAATTCAAGACTCTTCTCAAAAGTCACCTACTCACCCTATACTAAATACTCATACTGTAACAAACTTCCAAACCCAATATTATTTTACTTAAGAAGATCTCATTTTGATATGTTCATCCTCCTTAACACTTGTTGCAATCTCATATCATCATATTGTCATTTAAAATCTTATAGTATCATCATTTTCTTAATTTGAAATAAAATATATACCTAGATGAAACTCTAAAAACTATTTCTAGTATTGTTATTATACTAGTATGGCATCAACATACTGTAATTTGAAATAAATTCTACAACTAGATTAAACTCAACCAATTTCTCTTGTATTGTCTTTAAATAGTATGTATAACCATTTAATAATTTAAATAATATAGAACTAGAATAAACTCAATCAATTTCTTTAGCATTAAGTACTTAGTGAATAAGTCTCTAGAATAAACTGCCCCTAATGCCATGGCATGCCAGTGGCTCTCCTTGCATTACAGTTTTATAATTGTATTATATTTGTAACTACCAATAACATTGTACACTTGTAACATGCATTGAAATAAAAAATTATTATTATATTATTATTATTATTATATTATTAAACACTATTCATCAGTTCTCACCAAACTAATAAAAAAAGCCAAACAATTGTACTACTCCAGCAGATTCACTGAAACAAGAGGTGATATAAAAAAGACCTGGAAAACACTCTCACAGATTATGGGCACCCACAAACTGAAAAAAATAGGGATATTGTCCTAACTAAACCAAACGAAACACCACTACAGCCTATTGATACAGTAAACAAGATAAATGACTTCTTCTCAACCATAGGATCAAATCTTGCCAGTAAAATCCCAGATACCAATGCCCGAGCAAGTGATTACCTAGATGGGAATTTTCCATCCTCCTTATATCTTGCACCTACTGAACCCACTGAAGTCACCATGATAATCAAGTCACTTAAAAATAAATAAGGGCATCTGTCTCAAGTCCCACCATTAATATACAAACGAGCCGCTCATTTCCTTTCACATCCTATTTCATTACTTTTTAACAAATCATTAGAAACTAGCACTTTCCCGACACTCCTCAAAACAGCAAGGGTTACACCAATACACAAAGGTGGTGACCCCACAGACGTAAACAACTATAGGCCTATATCAAATCTACCGTTGCTATCCAAAATATTAGAGAAACTTGTGCACAAGAGATTATACTCATTCATAACGACACAAAGCATACTCAACCCCTGCCAATTTGGCTTCAGGAAAAATAAAAGCACTAACGATGCAATAGTAAAAATGATAGACCTGCTTTACACAGCACTTGAAAATAAGGAATATCCATTAGGACTTTTTATTGACCTAAGGAAAGCTTTCGACACAGTAAACCATGGCATCCTATTCCATAAACTTGACCACTATGGAATAAGAGGTCATGCACTAGCATACTTCAAATCCTACCTCACTAATAGGTATCAGTATGTCACTATTAAAGACACAAATTCCCACTCTAGACAGCATACTCCACCTATATTCAAAACTTTAAAACTACTCACCGTAAAACACATTCATACCTATTCATGTGCCTACTACATACATAAAACTCTTCATGCTAAAATCATCCCTCCGCTCAAAATTCTCCTCAACAACTTTAATTAATAGGTCCCACGACCACAACACAAGACACAGATCACTATTTGACATACCCCAAGTCCATACCAACCAATGTAAAAATTCTATGCACATAAAGGGCCCCAGAATCTGGAATTCATTACCAGTAAATATTAAGTTAACCTTGTCTGAAAATCAATTCAAGACTCTTCTCAAAAATCATCTACTCACCCTATACTAAATACTCATACTGTAACAACTTTCAAACCCAACGTTATTTTACTTAAGATAATCTCAGTTTTATATTGTCATCCTCCTTAACACTTGTTGCAATTTCATATCATCATACTGTCATTTTAATAGTATAGTATCATCATATTGTTAATTTGAAATAAAATATATAACTAGAAGAAACTCAATAAATTTCTCTAGTATTGTTATTTTACTAGTATAGCATCAACATATTGTAATTTTGAAATAAAATTTACAACTAGAATAAACTCAACCAATCTCTCTAGTATTGTCTTTTTAATAGTATAGTATAATCATATTGTAATTTGAAATAAAATATATAACTAGAATAAACTCAATCAATTTCTTGAGTATTATGTACATAGTGAATAAGTCTTTAGACTAAGCTGCCTCTAATGCCATGGCATGCCAGTGGCTCTCCTTGCATTACAGTTTTATAATTGTAACTACCAATACCTATGTATACTTGTAACTTGCAACGAAATATAAATATTATTATATTATTATTATTATTATTACACTGTAAATACTGAATTGCAGAAAATATCTACCTGGATGATGACCAACAAACTTACTCTCAATATTGATAAAACCTATTTTATCCAGTTTGGGAACAGAGCTACAAACGCACCACTTAACATAATGATAAACGAGTCCCCTATCACAAAACTCACAGAGGGAAAATTCTTAGGAATCCATCTTGACAGTGGCCTCAAATTTCAGACACATATACAACAAATTTCCAAGAAAGTCTCAAAGACCGTGGGAATACTATCCAAGATACGGTACTATGTTCCACAACCAGCTCTCCTTACCCTATATCACTCACTCATTTACCCCTACCTCACCTATGGAATCTGCGCATGGGGCTCTACATCAATAACTCATCTCAGACCACTAATAACACAACAAAGGCAGCAGTTAGAATGATAACACATTCACACTCCAGACAACATACTCCACCAATATTCAAAAACCTAAACTTACTCACCATACAAAACATCCATACTTTTTACTGTGCCTATTACATACATAGAACACTCTATGCAAATATTAACCCACCACTCAAACTTCTCCTTACCAATTTTAACAGGACACATGACCATAACACTAGACACAGATCACTCCTCGATGTTCCCCGTGTCCATCTAACACTATGTAAAAACTCAATGCATATAAAAGGCACGAAAATTTGGAATTCATTACCTGTCATTGCCAAAGAAACCCTGCCTGTACCCCAATTCAAAACGATGCTAAAAAACCACCTTCTCACCCAAACCTAAATGCTCAATATCAAACATTCCCAACAAAGTAGAATAATCACTTAAGTGTAAAAAACTTACTAATCCCTTAAATGTAAAAACCTGTTATGAATAATACATACTAAGCTAACTGTTTCCATAACATTTACATTATAATGACCACATAAACTGTAACTGCATTGCAATTAATTGTTCTAAATGTTATCTCACTCAATTAGTTGCATTGCTACAATTAATTGATATGTCCAACTTATATTCAAACTTTATAACTTAGATACACAATTATACTTATTTTATAAATTATCAACCATAACTTTTTACCATGTAGTCTATAATTAAGTAGTCCTAAGAATGCCCACAATGCACAGCATATTAGGGGCTTTTGGCATGCACATCTCATCAATAACTATGTATCTTGTCTACCCAACCATGTATCACTGTACCATGTCTCAATAAAGTATTATTATTATTATAAAGTATTATACATCCTCCACGACACAACCACTTGACACCGGAGTACTGCAGGGAAGTGTCCTTGGTCCCCTGCTCTTCCTCTTATACATCAATGATCTTCCCAATGTATCACAACACCCGAAACCAATACTCTTTGCTGACGACACAACTTATGTCATCTCCCACACAAATCTTCCCATGCTTAATACCATTGTTAAGGACGAATTAATAAAAATATCAATATGGATGACAGCCAATAAACTTACACTCAACACTGATAAGACCTTCTATATTATGTTTGGCAACAGAGCAGGTGATCCACAATTAAACATTAAGATCAACACTACACCTATTGCTAAACATAACGAGGGCAAATTCCTAGGCCTTCACCTTGACAGCAGCCTGAAATTCAGCACCCATATCCAACACATAACAAAGAAAGTGTCCAAAACTGTGGGGATCCTCTCTAAGATACGGTATTATGTACCACAATCAGCCCTACTCACACTATACTATTCACTCATCTATCCCTACCTCACATATGCCATTTGTGCATGGGGATCAACAGCAATTACCCACCTAAAGCCAATAATAACCCAACAAAAAGCCGCAGTAAGAATTATCACGCAATCCAACGCTAGGCAGCACACCCCCCCACTCTTCAAAGACCTAAACCTACTCACTGTTCAGAACATCCATACTTACTACTCTGCTATCTACATTTATAGAACCATAAATTCCAACTTTAACCCTGAGCTAAAACACTTTCTTGACAGTTGTGACAGGACCCATAGACATAATACCAGACATAAACATCTCTTTGACATTCCCCGTGTCCGACTAAATCTATACAAAAATTCAATGCACATAAAAGGGCCTAAGATCTGGAACTCCCTGCCTGAAAACTCTAGAACTGCAGACACAACCTCCATTTTCAAAAGCACCATTAAAAAACATCTTATCTCACTTATGCACCCAACCGGTAGCTAACCACATGAAAACTACTTTATCTTGCACATATCCACAGCAAAAGACACTTACTGATATCTGTGATTCCCCTTAATTTTCACATGACTAACCAAAATTCTAATAAAACTATTGCTTCATAATTTGCCTAAGACACTCCAATATAGAAACGGTATTATGCCAATACATCACCTTTACCATTAATATATAAACTAATTGTTAAATTCTTTAAACTAATTGTTTGAATTTCAGTACCTCAGTTTTGTAAACCTAGTTAATCACTACAATTACCTAACCTTCCTATCAGTATAATCATTGTGTCACTATTGAGTAAGACCTATCATAAGACTGCCTGAAAAGCCTAGGCATACCTAGGCATATTATTGGCCATCTTGTAATATCTACTTCATAAAATGTACATTAATATAAGTACACCCCACTTTGTATATTACTAGAAATAAAGAATTTGAATTTGAATTTGAAAGAAATATAGGGAAATGCCCACACGATGGGTGTGAGGTGCAAATTAAAGATTTTAAACTTAATTGCCTTGAGAGAAATAAATAAAATTTGATCATGATGGTATGCCAAATAATGAAACAATTTATATTTTCAAAAGTAAATTTGGTGTACTGGCAGCCTTGGACCATTATTAGAAGCATCACCTTGTGACAGGTAGTCTCTCTCTCATAGATCTTTAACATGACAGTATTCCTATCACAGGTTAACTGGTTGTTTTTGGAAATTATTTTAAAATTCATAGTATCGTTATTGAAGAAAAAAACTCATTTGCTTTTTTTAAGTTTTCTGTGTTCCTATTTTCATACTGCTGTTTTCCCTTAAGTATTCCTAAAAGCAAGCTTCAATACATTCATAACCTTTTTTCTCAGTGCAAGCCAATAAAAACTACTTCACTCATTTGATTGCAAAATCACAAAACAAATTTTTCAGAAAATATTAGGTAATTTATTAGATGTAAAACTGGAAAGCTATAAGAAAACTCTGTCAGTTCCTTTGTTCTGAATCCAGAAATAATGGGTATAAAGGAGAATTATTCTGCACAACTATTAAATGATTTATGTATGATATATCATACAGTGGTACCTTGACTTACGAGTTTAATTCGTTCCGTGACCGATCTCGTAACTCAGTTTGCTCGTACTGTATATCAAATCAATTTTCCTCATTGAAATTAATTGAAATGTCATTAATCTGTTCCAGTCCCCCAAAAAACACCCCAATTTTATTGTAGCACATACAATGTATATACAGTAGGGCCCCTGCTTTACGGTGTTTCGTCTTACAGCGTTCCGCTAATACGGTGATTTCAAATTATGATCAAAACTCTCTATGTGGCGAGCAGTCTTTCTAATATGGTGCACCCCACCTGGTTTGTTTACATTCTCTGAGAGCACATCTCTCTATTATGTCTGGAAACTTTCCAAAATTTCAAGTGTTTTAAAGTTATTGCATATTTTATATGTATACTCTGATAATAATACTTATGTGTACCTGTACCTAAATATAGCCTCTCCTCAATTAGCGACGTACTTGTTTACCGACGCCTCAGACTTACGATGGGCTCTCTGACCAGTATTTATACCTAAATAATGTATATTAGAGCTGATTTCCTCTATTCTTTTTATTTCCATATACAAAGTGGGAGTTGTCACAGTTGCTTTTTGCTGATGACACTGTGCTTTTGGGAGATTCTGAAGAGAAGTTGCAGAGGTTGGTGCATGAATTTGGTAGGGTGTGTAAAAGAAGAAAATTGAAAGTGAATAAGTGAGTAAGGTGATGAGGATAACAAAAAGATTAGGTGACGAAAGATTGGATATCAGATTGGAGGGAGAGAGTATGGAGGAAGTGAATGTATTCAGATATTTGGGAGTGGACATGTCAGCAGATGAGTCTATGAAGGATGAGGTGAATCATAGAATTGATGAGGGGAAAAGGGTGAGTGGAGCACTTCGAGGTCTGTGGAGACAAAGAACCTTGTCCATGGAAGTAAAGAGGGGAATGTATGAGAGTATAGTTATACCAACACTCTTATATGGGTGTGAAGCATGGGTGATGAATGTTGCAATGAGGAGAAGGCTGGAGGCAGTGGAGATGTCATGCCTGAGGTCAATGTGTGGTGTGAATATAATGCAGAGAATTCGGAATTTGAAAATTAGGAGGAGGTGCGGGATTACCAAAACTATTATCCAGAGAGCGGAGGAGGGGTTGTTGAGGTGGTTCGGACATGTAGAGAGAATGGAACGAGACAGAATGACTTCGAGAGTGTATAAATCTGTAGTGGAGGGAAGGCGGGGTAGGGGTTGGCCTAGGAAAGGTTGGAAGGAGGGGGTAAAGGAGGTTTTGTGTACGAGGGGCTTGGACTTCCAGCAAGCATGTGTGAGCGTATTTGATAGGAGTGAATGGAGACAAATGGTTTTTAATACTTGACATGCTGTTGGAGTGTGAGCAAAGTAACATTTATGAAGGGATTCAGGGAAACCGGCAGGCCGGACTTGAGTCCTGGAGATGGAAAGTACAGTACAGTGTCTGCACTCCGAAGGAGGGGTGTTAATGTTGCAGTTTTATAACTGTAGTGTAAAGCACCCCTCTGGCAAGACAGTGATGGAGTGAATGATGATGAATTTTTTTTTTTTTCGGGCCACCCTGCCTTGGTGGGAATCGGCCGATGTGTTAATAAAATAAAAAATACACGTATAGTACACAACTGAATAAACAATTAAAAATACAGTAGGCCCTCATTTAGCACGGTAGTTACGTTCCTGAAAACGTCGTGTTAGCTAAAATCGTGTTAGATAATTAAAAGAACTTATGGGAAAAATAGGGTTACGTTCCTGAGAGTCCCCAAAAAGCCAAACAAGTTTTTTTTAGACCAACAGATCTTACAAATATAAGAGAGAATATGTAATTGTAGTTCATTATCGTGATGTATTATGTTGTTTTTACTGCTTAAGACTACAAATGTAACAGAAATAATAATATTTACCTTAAATTGTGGGTGCTAATGTTTGTGGATGATTGTGAAGAGAGTGGAGAGTTATGCTGTGGCCCTACTGGGCTGAGGTGGATAGTAGAGATTCTGGAACTGAAGTCGATGGTTGTACTGAGTGTCTCTAACTTTAATAAAGTCATTCAGTAAGTCAGTCAAGTCATTCAGTAAGTCAGTCAAGTCATTCAGTAAGTCAGCCTATTCAGTAAGTCAGTTAAGTCATTTAGTAAGTCAGTCAGTCAAGTCATTTAGTAAGTCAGTCAGTCAAGTCATTTAGTAAGTCAGTCAGTCAAGTCATTTAGTAAGTCAGTCAGTCAAGTCATTTAGTAAGTCAGTCAGTCAAGTCATTCAGTAAGTCAGTCAAGAAATTCAGTAAGTCAGTCAAGACATTCAGTAAGTCAGTCAAGACATTCAGTAAGTCAGTCAAGACATTCAGTAAGTCAGTCAAGACATTCAGTAAGTCAGTCAAGACATTCAGTAAGTCAGTCAAGACATTCAGTAAGTCAGTCAAGACATTCAGTAAGTCAGTCAAGACATTCAGTAAGTCAGTCAAGACATTCAGTAAGTCAGTCAAGACATTCAGTAAGTCAGTCAAGACATTCAGTAAGTCAGTCAAGACATTCAGTAAGTCAGTCAAGACATTCAGTAAGTCAGTCAAGACATTCAGTAAGTCAGTCAAGACATTCAGTAAGTCAGTCAAGACATTCAGTAAGTCAGTCAAGACATTCAGTAAGTCAGTCAAGACATTCAGTAAGTCAGTCAAGACATTCAGTAAGTCAGTCAAGACATTCAGTAAGTCAAACAGTCAAGTCATTCAGTAAGTCAAACAGTCAAGTCATTCAGTAAGTCAGTCAGTCAAGTCATTCAGTAAGTCAGTCAAGTCATTCATTAAGTCAGTCAAGTCATTCAGTAAGTCATTCAGTAAGTCAGTCAGTCAAGTCATTCAGTAAGTCAGTCAGTCAAGTCATTCAGTAAGTCAGTCAGTCAAGTCATTCAGTAAGTCAGTCAGTCAAGTCATTCAGTAAGTCAGTCAGTCAAGTCATTCAGTAAGTCAGTCAGTCAAGTCATTCAGTAAGTCAGTCAGTCAAGTCATTCAGTAAGTCAGTCAGTCAAGTCATTCAGTAAGTCAGTCAGTCAAGTCATTCAGTAAGTCAGTCAGACAAGTCATTCAGTAAGTCGCAGTCAGTCCAGTAAGTCATCAGTCAAGTCATTCAGTAAGTCAGTCAGTCAAGTCATTCAGTAAGTCAGTCAGTCAAGTCTCAGGTATTCGGGCCAGCAGTAAGTCAGTCAGTCAAGTCATTCAGTAAGTCAGTCAGTCAAGTCATTCAGTAAGTCAGTCAAGTCATTCAGTAAGTCAGTCAGACAAGTCATTCAGTAAGTCAGTCAGACAAGTCATTCAGTAAGTCAGTCAAGTCATTCAGTAAGTCAGTCAAGTCATTCAGTAAGTCAGTCAGTCAAGTCATTCAGTAAGTTAGTCACACAAACTTATGTTTACATCTTTTTGTGTGTACAAAGTAACACTTCATTACAGCCACAGGTTATGTCTTGTTTAATATCTTTTTCTTCGTTAGTTCTAAGACTTAATAAATGCTTATAAATGTTATAAATGGTGCAAAGGTGACATTAAAACAGTATCAAAGATGGTTGACACAAACCCAGTACCATTATAGTATGCTCCTCACTTAGCGACAAATTCATTTATCGACATGGTCTTAGGAGCGGAACTCCGTCGTTAAGTGAGGAGAGGTTGTATACTTGCATACTGTGCTGGCATGCAGGTACACATTAAATCACTAAGTGTGTCCCTCTAGTCTTAACCCTTTACCAGGCCACGCATCAAATTTGAGACACTGCAACATTTGCAACCTATATTCTGATAATATAAGCAATTCTAAGACATATTTATTTTTTGTTCATTTGTCAAGTTTATTTATTTTAGGCGCCTCTTAAATACCCTCTATGGCAGAATCAAATATGAGGCACACCTGGCCTGGTAAAGGGTTAATGCCATAGTAATACTAATACAGTAGACCCCCGAGTAACGAACAAACTTCATTCCAGAAGCCTGCTCAAGTGCCATTACCGAACGAATTTACTCCCTTAAGAAATAATGTCAAGTAGGTTAGTCCAATTCAGACCCTCAAAAATACACTTACAAAAGCACTTACAATATTATACTTACATACTTGTACGATTTCCGGGGTGGTCGTTACTCGGGGGTCCACTGTAGTATGTAATAATAATCACTCTTGGGCGCATTAAATGTCTTATTTTACATTAATATAGACATTTTCATTAATCCATCTATAATATTTTCTTCAAAATTATATAAGAAACACGTTACATAGCATATAAACATGCTATGTTCATATGCCGGGCGGAGGGAAACATTACGTTTTCTCTGGTCCAGCATCAGAGAAAACGTGTATGAATCTGCGTTTGACCCAGTCGCTCCCCCTTAACACTCCGCTTTTGTTTACAATTCTCGGCATGAATTATTCATTACTTCTCCCTTCGTTTATGATGGCATCTAAAGATAGTTGTTAGAAACGATTAAACTCAGTGAACAAGGTATATTGATGGTATGAGTATTTATTGTACAAAGAGGAAGAAGAAGAACAAAGAATGGAAGAAGTTCACAGTAGAGGGGTTAGCTGGTGTGTTTGTCTGTGTGTTTACATTCTCGGTGTCTCTTGTGGCAGCTTAATTAAGAAATGATTATACTCAGTGAACAATGTATGTCGATGGTGATACTAACAATTAATAATAATAATAATAAAATACAATAATCGCTCTGGAGTGCTTTAAATGTCATATGTATTTTGTATAGTTTGGTAGCTGATATTTAAAGCATTCCAAAGTGATTATTATTATTATTATTATTATTATTAATTGTTATTATCACCATCGACATACATTGTTCACTGAGTATAATCATTTCTAAATTAAGCTGCCATAAATTATTTATCATTATTATTATTATAATTATCACCATCAACATACATTGTTCACTGAGTTTAATCATTTCTTAATTAAGCTGCCATGAGAGACACCGAGAATATAAACACACAGATGAACACACCAGCTAATCCCTCTACTGTGAACTTCTTTTGTACTTCTTCCAATTTCCTCTTGTTTTTTCCTCTTCCAAGTGCTTCTACACTTCTAACCATCTTGTACTATGGGGTGCACAATAGTTAGAAATGCAGCAGCACTTGGAAGAGGAAAAACAAGAGGAAAATGGAAGAAGTACAAAAGAAGTTCACAGTAGAGGGGTTAGCTGGTGTGATCGTCTGTGTGTTTACATTCTCGGTGACTCTAATGGCAGCTTAATTAAGAAATGATTAAACTCAGTGAACAATGCATGTCGATAGTAATAATAATAATAATAATAATTAATAATAATAACAGTAATAATTTATAATAATACATGTATAATAATAATTAATAATAATAATAATAATTTATAATAATACAGTGGACCCCCGGTGTTCGTACTGCTCCAAACTCGAACAATTATGTAAGTGTATTTTTGTAAGACTATTTTTGGGGGTCTAAAATGACTAAGCTAATTTACATTATTCCTTATGGGAACAAATTTGTTTGGTAACGGCACTTGAGCAGCATTCTGGAATGAATTAATCACGAACACCGAGGGTCCACAAAAAGAAAGAAAATCCCCAAAAAGAAAATACTTTCATCATCATTCAACACTTTCACCACACTCATACATAATGACTGTCTTTGCAGAGGCGCTCAGATATGACAGCTGAGAATAGTCCCTCCCAGCTGTCACTATCCCAGACCCCTCCTTTAAAGTGCAGGCAATGTACTTTCCATTTCCAGGACTCAAGTCCAACTAAATCAATTAACTGGGTTCCCTGAATCCCTTCACAAAATGTTACCCTGCTCACACTCCAACAGCTCGTCATGTCCCAAAAACCATTCGTCTCCATTCACTCCTATCTAACACGCTCACACATGCTTGCTGGAAGTCCAAGCCCCTCGCCCACAAAGCCTCCTTTACCCCCTCCCTCCAACCTTTTCGAGGACGACCCCTACCCCGCCTTCCTTCCCCTACAGATTTATACGCTCTCCAAGTCATTCTACTTTGATACATTCTCTCTAAATGACCAAACCACCTCAACAACCTCTCTTCAGCCCTCTGACAAATACTTTCAGTAACTCCACATCTCCTAATTTCCACATTCCAAATTTTCTGCATAATATTTACACCACACATTGCCCTTAGACAGGACATCTCCACTGCCTCCAGCCTCCTCCTCGCTGCAGCATTTGCAACCCATGCTTCACACCCATATAAGAGTGTTGGTACCACTATATTTTCATACATTCCATTCTTTGCCTCCATGGATAACGTTTTTTGTCTCCACAGATACCTCAATGCACCACTCACCTTTATTCCTTCATCAATTCTATGGCTAACCTCATCCTTCATAAACCCATTCACTGACACGTCAACTCCCAAATATCTGAAAACATTTACTTCTTCCATAATCCCTCTCTCTAATGATATCCAATTTTTCTTTATTTAAATCGTTTGATACCCTCATCACCTTACTCTTATCTATGTTCACTTTCAACTTTCTACCTTTACACACCCTCCCAAACTCGTCCACTAACCTTTGCAACTTTTTTTTAGAATCTCCCATAAGCACAGTATCATCAGCAAAAAGTAACTGTGTCAACTCACATTTTGCATTTAATTCCCCATAATTTTATCCCACCCCTCTCCCCAACACCCTAGCATTTACTTCTTTTACAACACCATCTATAAATATATTAAACAACCATGGTGACATTACACATCCCTGTCTAAGACCTACTTTTACCGGGAAGTAATCTCCCTCTCTCCTACACACCCTAACCTGAGCCTCACTATCCACATAAAAACTCTTTACAGCCTTCAGTAACTTACTACCTATTCCATACACTTGCAACATTTGCCACATTGCTCCCCTATCCACTCTATCATATGCCTTTTCTAAGTCCATAAATGCAATGAAAACTTCTCTACCTTTATCTAAATACTGTTCACATATATGCTTCACTGTAAACACTTGATCTATACATCCCCTACCCACTCTAAAGCCTCCTTTCTCATCTGCAATCCTACTCTCTGTCTTACCTCTAATTCTTTCAATAATTCCAGGGGTCAACGCCCCTGCGGCCCGGTCTGTGTCCAGGCCTTATGTTGGACCAGAGCCTGATCAACCAGGCCGTTACTGCTGGCCGCACGCAGTCCAACGTACGAACCACAGCCTGGCTGGTCAGGTACCGACTTCAGGTGCCTGTCCAGTGCCTGCTTGAAGACAGCCAGGGGTTTGTTGGTAATCCCCCTGATGTATGCTGGGAGGCAGTTGAACAATCTTGGGCCCCTGACACTTATTGTGTTGTCCCTCAACGTGCTAGTGGCACCCCTGCTCTTCATTGGGGGGATGTTACATCGCCTGCCGAGTCTTTTGCTTTCGTAGGGAGTGATTTTTGTGTGCAAGTTTGGTACTAATCCCTCGAGAATTTTCCATGTGTATATAATAATGTATCTCTCCCGCCTGCGTTCTAGAGAGTACAGGTTTAGGAACTTCAAGCGTTCCCAGTAATTGAGGTGGTTTATCGCAGTTATGCGTGCCGTGAAAGTTCTCTGCACATTTTCAAGGTCAGCAATTTCACCCGCCTTGAAAGGTGCAGTTAGTGTGCAGCAATATTTCAGCCTAGATAGAACAAGCGATCTGTAAAGTGTCAACATGGGCTTGGCATCCCTGGTTTTGAAGGTTCTCATTATCCATCCTGTCATTTTTCTAGCAGATGCAATTGCTACGGTGTTATGGTCCTTGAAGGTGAGATCTTCTAACATGATCACTCCCAGGTCTTTGACATTAGTTTTTCGCTCTATTGTGTAGTTTGAATTAGTTTTGTACTCCGATGAGATTTCTTCACTTTTTCCGTATCTGAGTAATTGAAATTTCTCATCATTGAACCCCTATAATTCATACAATCTCTTTTATCCTCCTTCCCTTTATATAAAGGAACTATACATGCTCCCTGCCAATCCCTAGGTACCTTCCCCTCTTTCATACATTTATTAAACAAAAATACCAACCACTCCAACACTATATCCTCCCCTGCTTTTAACATTTCTGTCATGATCCCATCAGTTCCAGCTGCTTTACCCCCCTTCATTCTACGTAATGCCTCACGCACCTCCCCCACACTCACATCCTGCTCTTCTTCACTCCTAAATGATGTTGTACCTCCCTAGCCAGTACATGAAATTACCGCCTCCCTTTTTTCATCGACATTTAAAAGTTCCTCAAAATATTCCCGCCACCTACCCAATACCTCCAGCTCCCCATCTACTAACTCCCCTACTCTGTTTTTAACTGACAAATCCATTCGTTCCCTAAACTTTCTTACCTTGTTTATCTCACTCCAAATTTTTTTCTTGTTTTCAGCAAAATTTCTTGACAGAGCCTCTCCCATTCTTTCATCTGCTCTTCTTTTGCACTCTCTCACCACTCTCTTCACCTTTCTTTTACTCTCCATATACAGTGGACCCCCGGGTTTCGTAAAAACTTCACTCCTGAAGTCTGCTCAAGTGCCATTACCGAACGAATTTACTCCCTTAAGGAAAAATGTCACGTAGGTTAGTCTATTTCAGACCCCCAAAAATACTTTTCCACAAGCACTGACAATATTATACTTACATAAATGTACGATTTCCGGGGTTTACGAAACTCGGGGGTCCACTGTACTCTGCTCTTCTATTAACACTTCTGTTTTGTAAAAACCTCTCATAAGCTACCTTTTTCTCTTTTATCACACCCTTTACTTCTTCATTCCACCACTCACTCCTCTTTCCTCCTGCACCCACCCTCCTATAGCCACATTCTAATACTGCATTTTTAAAACTATCCCAACTTTTTTCAACCCCCCCACTACTCATACTTGCACTAGTCAATAGTTGCTTATATCTCACCCTAACTTCCTCCTCCCTTAGTTTATACACTTTTACCTCTCTCTTACTTGCTGTTGCCATTTTCTTTTTGTCCCATCTACCTTTTACTCTAATTGTAGCTACAACTAAATAATGATCCGATATATCCGTTGCCCCTCTATAAACATGTACATCCTGAAGCCTACCCATCAACCTTTTATCCACCAATACATAATCTAAGAAACTACTTTCCTTATGTGCTATAATAATAATATATTAATAATAATTAATAATATAATAATAATAATTAATAATAATAATAATCGCTCTGGAATGTTTTAAATATCAGCTAACAAACCTATGCAAAATACGTATGACATTTAAAGCACTCCAGAACGATTATTACATTTTATTATTATGTATGTATATCTAAAGCGTATCTGAAGCTCGGTCATAACTCGGATTTTGGCTCGCAACTCAAAGCAAAAAATCGACTGAGCGATGGCTCATAACTCAGAAAACTCATAAGTTGGGGCACTCATAAGTCAAGGTACCACTACTTTAAAATGGCATGAAAGTTTTACAACAATTATTCATAATTCTGAATTTAGTGAATATATCACACAGAACTTTAAGAAAATTGGTACTGTAGTACATAATACCATATTTTGAAGAATAAACTGTTTCTGTGCCTGGTGAGATCCACTTTAGGAACACTACCTATCAGTCCTACCCCTACCACTAACGACTCCTTCCACCTTCCCATTCTCAAGTGCAATGGTTCCCAAACTTTTGTCACTCATGTGCCTATTGGTGTTTTGTATAATCAACCAAGTAGTATACCACTTAGTACAGATGTGAAAAAAAAAAATTCTACAATGTCTGAGCTAACCCTTTCGGGGTGGGTCCCGTTGTACTATGGCTTTGAAGCCCAGGTCGGTCCCATTGTTTTACACCATGAGCTCAGCTCACTCAGATAAGCTGTGAGTGGTAACTTTTGCCCTAGATATAACAGGATGGGTCTATGCAGTAAGTGTGCACCATATAAAAAAATCCTACATCACTCAGTGCATAATGAGAAAAAACTGCACCTGTAGTTTTGGTTTAAAACCGATTTTGTGGTATATTTTTGTATGGTTTTTATGGCTGTATTCTTGGTTTCTTGGTTTCATTTGATAGAATGGAAAATTTATTACAGAAATAGGATGATTTTGATTGGTTTCAGGACTGAAAGTAGCTTGAAATTGAGCTCAAAGTAGCCAAAATGTTTGATTTTTGCCAATATTCCAGAGTATACAAATGATGTCACTTGTCCTGTAACTGATATTCCAAATAACGCTGCTTACCATACCTCAACCTCGCCTCTTCCCTACCCAGCCTACCGTAAAAATCCCTAATAGCAACCTTCGCCTCTGCTGTTTCTCATCCTCATAGCAGACATAGATAAAAACACCCAGTTTCCTCTAGTCCAATGCCGATGAGTCTAACATTAGCTTGGACGAGTTGTGGCGATAAGAGACTTAACTCTTTAGCCGCCACCCTGCAGAATGCTCATCCAAACCGTCTCATAAAGAACAGAATACATCCACCTTCAGACCAAAAAGTCTGACCAGTCTGGACCCATTATGTACCTCTGTAATCTGTAAATACCTTTGTAACTTGTCATGATTGTGACCAGATCTACCTGAGTTCATTACCTTTGTAACTTGCTCATCTATCAAAACTTTGGGGCCCAGTCTCTGGACCCATTATGTACCTCTGTAATCTTTTGACTACCACCCACAGGATGGGTATGGGGTGCATAATAAAGATATTAAACTAACTGTCCAGTCTAATATGCTTTTAGGAATGCACTGACATTATTGTACAATTATTACAATAATGAACTAGTCTCCATAACAGTAAAAAATTTTTTTTTTTGGTGTGAATAAAAATTCTAAAAGGAATTCATGTGTAATATTGAAGAGACCTTGGGTTATTTTAGTGCCAGGAATGTCTCCACTGTTTATTCTGGACCCTATTTTGAAATTGGTATTTCTTGAATCTTGTGTAAAATTGGCCAAATTACCAATTTCTGATGACTTTACTGGGCAGTTGAAATAGCTGAATGGGCAGTTTATTGTACTCAATCGATAGAATGGAAGGCATACTAGCGAAATAACTAAGAATTTGGTCAACTGGAATAATATACGTAATTGGCTTAAAATTGGACTCAAAGTGGGCAAAATTGCTGATGCATAAATATCGCTGACACAGCAAAATTCGCAAAAGTGTATTTTGTTAGTTTTCCATCAACTTTGGTACTTTTTGTTTTATTACCTTCAGAAAAAGATTCTCTGCCATTTCACAAGAAAAAAATAAAAATTTTTTTTTATTAAATTTTTCGACCCTGAGAGCAAGTTTGAGAACAGGGGTTCCGACCCTCAAAGAGTTAAAGACATACAAACAGAACAATGTATAGTGCTAAAGAAAAAAGAAAAATGTACAAAAGCTTTGTTTATTCATACATAAACTAGTGAGCTTGCTGCATAATGTGTACTTATGAAGTAGAGAAGAGATGCTAGCCCAGTGTGATCCTACTTTTACCTGTCTAACCAAGTTTCACATACTACTGTGTGAGAACAATGCTCACTCGCTCAGTCAGGAAGAGTGGCATCATTATGGTGCCGATGCCTGATGCATGGACTATTAATATTTTTGCAATAAGAGTATACATGTACTTTATTGCACTTTTGTGCAAGTGTAACACTGAAATACTTTTTTCGTTAAACAAAACTGTCTCAATATTTGGAAATTACATTGTCCTATAAAATAATGATGAACATATTTTTTTCTTAATAAATCAGTGATAGTAATAACAACAATAAATTATAATAACTCACTTGTGTACCCAATTTGGGATCTCATGCTCAAGTGGATTCCCACTTCTAAGTCAATAAGAGCTATCACACTGATTAGAGCTCCATTTGTAATGTAAAGTCACAGAAGCTGTCATAGAGAGCTGACAGTTTCCTGCTTTTTCATCAAAATAAGCAGAGAAAAATGTATGTTTTCATTCTTCAAAACACATTATTCAAGTCACTAGATCTGACGAACTACTGTAGAAATCCTACCAAGAGCACATCAGAATAGAGGCAGCAGATATCACTGGAAGGTAGGCCTCAGAGGTATTTCACTACTTGTTATTAGCCATTTTTCTGAATAGACTTCAGGGGTACAAAGTCCCTGAAGTCTATTCTGAAAAATGCTGAAAAGTCTGGTCATTGCATTTGAGCATCATTCGCATTAGGCATTGTCTGACAAATTCAAGCAGTTTTCTGTAATCACAGAAACAGATAGAGAAGTAAATCTAAATGAATGAGAGGGTTTGAGAAAAGTGCACCTAGACTAATGGGATAAATCCGATCCTGCTGTCCTGGTGCAATACTCCCTGTTTATACTGGTGTGGGCCATATCACCCTAAAAAAACATTATGTACAGAGTATACTGGTGAAACAAGAGGTATTTAAACAGGTTGCAGGACCTACGTGGTTCAACCCAACCTAAACACAGAAAATTACTGCATTTCACAATACTGCATTCTTTTGTAAATCAACTAGGTTTACCAATAGAATATCTGTGCAAGAATAAGACTTTTGCATTATAAAATTAATCCTATATTTAAATCTTGTCTTGCAAAATAATTTTTTTTAACACTGGCTGCCTCTCACCGTAGGGTGACCCCAAAACAGTTAACATATTCATCATTATTTACTCAGTAACAGTATTTCACTCATATTTATTAATCATTTATATACTCGATGAGTCACTAGTGTATTTTTAGTTTTAACCCTTTCACTGTCCAGACCCCCAAAATGAAAGTTGCTCTCAATGTCCAAATATTTAAAAAAAAAAAAAAAGATATTTTTCTTATAGATTAAAAGAGTATATTTTCCTAGTGGTAATAAAAAAAAAATTCCATCAGTACTTACCAAAATATAGAGGAGTACAGTTGAAGGTCGATGACCTGCAGACAGCAATATCGGTGACTGCAGCAAACTCCATGTTCTTCAGTTATATTTTTTGTACTTTTTTCTGGGGTTTTCTATATTTTTACATTTTCCAGTAACTTTGTGCCCCGTGAGACCCATATAATGCACAATGTACATATATCACCTGTTGCATGCAACACAATACCTGCACTAACAGTGTTTATAAAATTTGTTTACACAACAACAACAAACAAACACAAGTGCAAATGTTTCATGTTATCACTGTTCTAATATATTCATATACACATATATACAGGCATTGGGAATATTCCTAAAACTGTTGCAGTCTGTGGAACTCTTTGAAACATTACTTCATACACAGCGTTGTTTTACACTCATGACTCATAAAACGAGTGTCTCTATGCTTTTATGAGCATCTTGTTGTGTGTGTGCACAGACATAATATCTTTTCTGAGCCCATTTCTTCTTGTCTGTAGCAGGAATTGTCATTAGGAAGTGATCACCATGTCTCAAACGAAAGAGCAGGTGGTGATCAGCTCGGAGGCACAAGTGTAATGCAGGTGTTGTGACCTGGTATTTCCATATTATTTGCCTGATGACTAACAGACAAAACTGGGCATATGGTGGTCTGTTGCTGGTCCTCATCTGGTACATATTGTAAGAAGAGTTTCATGTACCACTCATAACTCTTGCAAACACAGTCAGCAAATCCAATCTGCCTGTCACATTTGTTCATCAAATGCACATTGACAGTGTAATTATTGACCTCTGGAGGTTAATTATTGAGCTCTGGAGGTTTTAGAATGGGTTCATGGGTGTGTGTCTATTCACTCTTCCAGTGTCTTTTATTTTGTTGTGGTGAATCGATGTCAACAATGTCACATCTTGTTTATCATGCTACCGTAATGCACCTCACTGATACCAGTGACTGTTAAACCTGGTCATATGATTATAAGTGTTCCACGCACTGTACCACATATGTCTGTCATGTTCACATGGAGGAAATCACTATTAAGGGACTTTTGTACCAGTTATCTATGAATAATGTATGCCACTTACCAAGATATGGTACCATCACTGTTCTCACAACATCACTTGAGATACCCAATAACTTCCTGGTATCTTTCAGTGTTTTGCTTCTTGTGTACACAATTATATCCAATACCAGGCCTGTTTTGCAATCACACAACACAAACAGTTTATCTGCTGTATTCCTGGAGAATACCTGGAGAGGGTTTTGGGGGGGGTCAATGCCCCAACAGCCTGGTCTGTGACCAGGCCGTGCAGTGAATCAGGACCTGATCAACCAAGCTGTTACTGCTGGCCACATGCAAATTGATGTACAAACCACAGCCAGGCTGGTCAGGTACTGACTTTAGGTGTCTGTCCAGCACCTTCTTGAAAACAGCCAAGGGTCTATTGGTAATCCCCCTTATGTATGCTGGGAGGCAGCTGAACAGTCTTGGGCCCCCTGACACTTATTATTGTGTTCGTCTCTTAGTGTACCCGTGGTGCCCCTGCTTTTCACTGAGGGGATGTTGCATCTCCTGCTGAGTCTTGCTTTCGTAGGGAGTGATTTTCGTGTGCAGATTTGGGACTAGTCCCTCTAGGATTTTCCAAGTGTATATTATCGTGTGTCTTTCTCGCCTGCATTCCAGGAAATACAAATCAAGGTACTTTAACCTTTCCCAGTAATTTAGGTGCTTTATTGTACTTATACGTGCCATGAAAGTCTTTGTATATTCTCCAGGTCTGCAGTTTCTTGGTATATACTGCTTGAATTTGAATTTGAACAGTCTACTTTTGAAAAGTATCAAAGACTCATGAATGACAATGTTCTTGAAGGAATAAATATACACACTGAACTTCTGTTTCAAATACAGTGGACCCCCAGAGTTCGTCATTAATTTGTTCCAGAATGCTGCTCAAGTGCCGTTACCGAACGAATTTGTTCCAATAAGGAATAATGTAAATTAGATTAGTCCTTTTAGACCCCCAAAAATACACTTACAAAAGCACTTACAAAAATACACTTACATAATTGTTCGAGTTTGGAGCAGTACGAACTCCGGGGGTCCACTGTACACAAAAACTTCCCTAATCTTGTACAACATGTCGTAACAAGAGGATAAATCTGTTAACTGGGATAAGATCACTGAAGGCAGGTGTTCAAATTAGGCAGTCAGTGGACCAGCATGATTGAATACTGTGCTTATACACATGGCATAAGCATTATTGTGCCAAAGAAGAGATACACCTCAGCCAAAGTTGTATCCTTCCACTGATGAAGTCATGACTGTAATGAAACCATTGTGTTTTCCATCATATACTCAAAGTAACTGTTGATTTCCCTCGCAGTAGTTTCCATCAGGGGTTGATCAAAAATTAATTCAAAGAATTCGAGTTCACTTGCATTGTTCCTGAGGGTACAGTTAGGCAGGATTCCACTGTGAGTGTTATCAAATTGATGGGGATTGGGTACAAAATTTGCATGCTCCTGCCAATCCCAGATGCAGTCTGGTGGTGAGTTCTGGATATTAGCAGCTGGTTGTGGTTGTTTTGCTGGTTGTGGTGGTTATGTGTGGGTAGTGGAAGAGGCTGTGGGTCGTTGAAATGTTGAGTGAGGGCTGTGAATCACAGCCTGGGCTGGCACTGGTGGTGCCACCTCCCTCATGTCACCACCTACTACCGCACATGGTGGTGTCGTTGCAAACAGCCTATTATCCATCCCAATTGTTGAGTACTCTGTCTCCTTGGGATAGTAAATGGCACACAACCAGACTGCATGTAGTGCCATGTAACTATTAGAGTGGTCATCGATACCTAGGAAATCAAAATCTACATCACTATCACCATTACTCACATCTGAGCCCAGGCCACGGGAGAATACGAGCTTTTGCTTATGGCATGGTAAAGGTGCAAGTGTTTCATACAGACCAGCCCAAGAAGTGAATGGTTGTGGGTCATTAAGGTTTTCAGCAATATTTCTGGCATCCTGAGCATCACTTCCCATCATCAAATATTCAAAACCAAAGAACTCATCATCAGTTCCATATTCCTTATTGTTAGAACTGTCACTTGAAAAAGATGTTCAATTTGCCTGGAAGTGAGGGTTTTCCAACCACAAGGCATAGTGAACAAAGTGTACTAAATATGGCATTCCCACAATGCACTGTGGGGGCTCTGATTTTTGTATACTGCACACACTGACTACACAGACCCATTCTCTCATATGTAGGCATAATAAGTCTCTCACACTAAATTTAAAGCGGCTAGAATTTAAGCATAGTTCTACATTAGGGATCCTGAGCTGAATGACGTAGTTTTTTGTGACGGACAGTGAAAGAGTTAAGTTTGCACATCATAAACTGCCTACCTAGTGTTAGGAAATTTGCACCTACATAATGGTCCTTCTGTGTTGCACTGCTTAGTTCCATCTCTGAAAGCTATGTGATGCTAAAAAATGCCTACCTACATGCAGAGCATGAGATAATATATGCAAGCATGCACTGGCAGGGTTAAAAGACAGATAGATTCATTCAATTTATTTTTTTTTTTTTTTTAATCCATCTGACAAATTGTTTGTCATGATGAGCATGCGCAGGTACCTGTTGAAAACTTCCAATAAAACACTATGTATTTAGCAATTACCTATGTGTAACTATAAGAGTAGAGCTACATTTAATGTCACACCAACTTATCCCACACATTTTAAATTCTAAGTGATTTTAGTACACCTTATTTATGCTGTTGGCAACATTACCAATACATGTAAAAAATCATAGAGCTAGGGACCAAACCCCTATAAATCAATTCCAGCCATTCACCACTCCTTAAAAATAAGTAATTTTTAATTCCAACATTTTGCATTTTACTTTGTCAATTTAAAACTGTGGCCTCTTTGATTCTTAATACATTACCTGTGCTGGGTAGCATGGTGAAATTCCTTCCTTCCTTTGCAATTGCATATGACTACTAGGTCAGTATACATGCACCTAGCTCTTGTTGCACGAGGTATGTGTGCTCTGGGAAGTTCAAGAATTCTCTATAGTGCAAGGAATGTGACATCACTTCAGTGACATCACATTCCTGTCATAAATTACATACAGTGTAAAATAATTGTAACGATGAAACTCAGAATCTTGCAGAAAAAATGTATTTTTTAACACTGTTATTTATCTTTCATACTTCAGGCATGAGTGTATTTTTATTCTATAAGGATCTTCCAGAGATTGGTGTATCAAGTGTTGTATGGATCAGTGGGGGTGTAGTGATACTTTAGATGATTACTTACCTGTGGAGACTGGAGATTCTACTAGAAGCAAAGAGTGATTCTTCTTCTTCAAAAGACCTTGACATGGAAAATGCTACTTCTTCAAAAACACAAAAAAATACTGATTACAATGACAATAATATTCAAACACAATCAGACAGAGCCGGTGTATTTTACACCATTCAATCATTAATTTTCAACGGTAAAGAAAAAAATGACTGAAGAGTTTGAACATGCAACCAACACCAATGAAGCATAATCTTTCCACATACAAATAGTTTCATACAGATACTATAGAATCAAGTGTAAAAGACAGAGTTAAACTCAAAAAGTGTAGTAAACCCTTAAATTATAATGATATAATCAGGTTAAGAACTAAATTCGAAGGAGTGAGAGACTCGAATAAAAGGTGTTTAAACAATACGTTTTTGTGATAACATGCCGTAAAACTTGAATAGCATGCTATAAAATTTTTAAATGCTGGCTCAGAAGAAAGCTAGTTGCTGACTCTGACTCAAAAAGGCATATGCTGTAGTGGCCCTCTTAACCTCAACAGACAACAGACCCACAGCCATCAGCTGATAAAACAAATGTATAATTTACTGCTGTCTACTGCTCAACAGTCACATAACCATCTCCAAATACTTCTTTATCAACAGGCGAGAGAACAAGGAATTAAAGATATTATTAAAGTCTTGTCATTATTATGAACAAGAAAGTAGTGTCAGTTAATAAAACAGATGATCCACAGCTGGCTGCTGCTCAACTGAGCTACATAACTGCCTCCAAACATCTCTACACCAACAAGCAATATAAACAAAGAAGTTAAGGTAGAGTAATATTCTTTGCTGTTCCTTTTTTTTGCACATTTTATAATACATATTAAGATTACATATGAAGTTTATGTCACTGGTGGCATATTAGCTTTCCCCATTTTCTCTGGATGGAGCACTATGCCAAATTTTTCTGGAAAGCAAAGAGAGTATACTGAACCAAATACGTACTGGCTTCCCTCAGGCCTTAAGTTTATTTGTTTAGTAACTAAGTTTTTAATCAGGATATGGGTACATAATATACTGTATATTTCTAGATCAACAAGCAACGACATCAACAATGTAAGGTGTCAAAAACTTTATTGTTTTTGAGAAAATAAGATTTTTTTAAGCCCTAGGAATGTAACCCTATTTTAGCCATAAAACTTCATTGTTTCTGAGAAAATAAGAAATTTTTTAGGGCTTAGGAATGTAACCCTATTTTAGCCATATGTTCTTAAATATGCTTAACATGATTTTGCATAAAATGCCATTTTCAGGAATGTTAACTACCATGTTATTCAAGGATCTACTGTACTGTAAAAGAAGCAATGCAACTTACTCAGATCACAACTAAATGCATGGAAAAGTTTGTGTGTGATGAAACGATGAGTCTTACTGGGATGGTTATACAGTGGACCAACAAAGTAGAATAATCACTTAAATGTAAAAACCTGATTAATCACTTAAATGTAAAAACCTGTTATGAATAATACATACTAAGCTAACTGTTTCCATAACATTTACATTATAATGACCACGTAAACTGTAACTGCAATGCAATTGTTTTAAATTGTTATCTCACTCAATTAGTTGCATTGCTACAATTAATTGATATGTTCAACTTATATTCAAACTTTATAACTTAGATACACAATTATACTTATTTTATAAATTATCAACCATAATTTTTTACCATGTAGTCTACAAACAAACAGTCCTAAGAATGACAACAATGCACAGCATATTAGGGGATTTTGGCATGTACATCTCATTAATATCTATGTATCATGTCTACCCAACTATGTATCATTGTACCATGTCTAAATAAAGTATTATTATTATTATTATTATTATTATAAATGAGACCAAGAAATCGCAAATACAACTATAAAAATCATATGAAAAAACACCGCAAAGTCGCTGTTTTAATCGAAAATTATGGTCTCAGTTTTTTTTCTCTCATTATGCACTGTGTGCTGCAGGTGTATTCTCTCATATCTAGGCCAAATTTACCACTCACAGCTTATCTGAGTGAGATGAGCTCATGGTATAGAACTACAGTTTGGACCCTCAACTCAAAGCCATAGAACTACGGCATGGACCCTGAAAGGGTTAACCCTCCCACACACGCACATGCATGCACACACACACACACACACGGGGTGTGAAGTCACGCGCGTTTGAGCTCCGTTAAATTGCATTTTTTTCGGGTGGTCCCAGAGGAAACAGAGTGCAGCAAATAGGCATGTGCAAAGGTCAAAGTTATATAATCATTTAAAACCAGCAAAAGGGAAATATAAGTGATCACAGAAGGAAAAAAACGTAGATAATAGTGCCAGGGGAAAGAGTGCCGGGTACACCGGGATCATGGAGACGGTTGAGAACTGTTATGGGGTATTATGGACTTGTTATGGGGGCTATGGAACCCAGCATGTATTGTTGTAATTAAATAACATGAATACCTAATTATATTGAATTAATCAGAAGTACTGCTCGTGATGGGAAAATACTAGTTCGAAAAGTATCAACAGGTCAGCAATTTTCTATATCAAATGAACGTGATCTCACCAACTTCCTTAGACAAGCTGACATTACCATTACTGATTAGCCTATTGTCCTCAACACATAATATACGTGTGGTGTATTAGTGTATGTTACTACTACATTGTGAATTTTTTTTTGTACTAACTTTATACTAGCTAGTACCAACTACCTCATACGTACTTTACTTTTAGTGCTATTACTTGCTTAAACTTTATAATATAAATCAAATCTTGCTTCTAAGTTAATTTTATATCATATTTACTATCTGTCCATTTAATTTAATCCCCATTTATATATTCTCTTGAAATAGTTCCCAACAAATCAATACCTAGTACTGCCTTTCATCCAATAATTCCTTTACTTGAAGCGTTAAAAGATAATTAAGGTGCTTATTCTGGTGCTAAATTGTTTTACTCTTTTTATTTACTATTATATTCCCTAAAGTGTTAACTCTCATAATTAAGGTGCTAATTTTGGTGCTAAAGTGTTTTACTCTTTTTGTTTACTATTATATTCCCTAAAGTGTTAACTCTCATTGTTTACTATTATATTCCCTAGTTTTTATTTTTAAAAAATCTAACTGCCACAGTTCTTATATTAATTTTTATTATAATAATTAAGGTGCTAACTCAGGTACTAATTTACTTTACTTTCATTGTTTGCTATCATTTTCCCTAGCTCCTTTATTCCCAGCTTTAGTAAAACTACCATAGTTCAATTAATTGCATTTGTATAAATTGACTAAGGTACAAATTCACGTGCCAAGATCTCTGTCAAATACCCTATATCTCTACAAACTCTTATTAAAAATTTGTAATAATCAAATAGTTCTTAAGAATTTAATCTAGTACCATATTATTAAGTTTAGTATTATCTATTATTCTCAGGTCTAGTTATAGAATCACATCAAATCTTATGATTACAGGAATTGATCCTGATATCAACCTATTATTAAATGACTTACATGATTCCAACAGCAACTGCAACTATTACACAGCAGATCAAGCAAAGACATTACTCAGAGCCAACAATAACATAACTATCTTCAATTACAATGTTAGATCTTTGAGCAAACATTATGATGACCTCACAGCACTACTCCAATCCCTCCAGACCAATATGTCAATCATCACACTCACTGAGACCTGGCTAAAGCCTGATACTACAGATGTCTATGCCATCCCAGGTTACACAGCCATTCACAATTGTAGGACAGATCAGCGAGGGGGTGGAATAGCTATATATTACTCAGATCAACTTGAATGTATCAATAACTCTTGCATAAGGGATAAGCATGGAGAATATATTATAGCTAAATTTAAATCAAAAGACCTGCAAAAACCCCTCACAGTGATAAACATCTACAGATTACCACAGTCAAACATTCACCATTTTAGTGAAAACTAGGTAACCTGATAACTGATGCACACATGAACAAAGACCATTTGCTGCTCACAGAAGACTTCAATATAAATCTCCTACATGACCAGGACCCACAAGTAACAGAATTCACAAACACTATGAGCAACTGCTTGTTACTACCAACAATATCAAAACCTACAAGAAT
>WNWK01013602.1:0-2500 GCA_009830355.1 Cherax destructor
AAGCCTCCTTGCTCATCTGCAATCCTACTTTGTCTTCCTTTTAATTCTTTCAAAATAACCCTGCCATACACTTTACCTGGTATACTCAGTAAACTTATTCCCTATAATTTTTTACACTCTTTATCCCCTTCCCTTTTATATAAAGGAACTATACATGTTTTCTGCCAATATATATGTTTTATATATATAGCTATATATATTGTATCTTCCCTCCCCAAGTGAGAACATCTTCAAGATTCAGGCTTTCAAAGTAATTTAGGTGCTTTACCAGTTCAATGTGAACCGCAAACGTCTTTTAAATTTGTTCCAGCTCTGGTTTTTTCCCTGCTTTGAACGGGGCCGTCGGGCACTGAGCAATCAGTATCGACAGAAGGGCTATCCGGTCCTCCGTTTTATAAAAGTTGCTTCCTGGCTCTGGCTGCATCCTGTTTGACAAAATTTCAATGCTGCCTAGTGTATAGTTCCTTTATATAAAGAAAGGCGGACTTTTGTCCGCCTTTCTTTATATATATATATATATATATATATATATATATATATATATATATATATATATATATATATATATATATATATATATATATATATATATATATATATATATATATAAAGAAAGGCGGATTTTTGTCCGCCTATATATATATATATATATATATATAAAAGATCACAATAAATCAGGTGAAAATAAAATATGCAAAACAACCACTATGAAAAATAGAAATTAAGGCTTTTGTGACACCTATCAAGGAACATAAAGGAAACATGACAAGAGGACTTATATGGGTCCACCTCACAAATACCAACAAGACTACACCTACAGTAGAAATGAACTCTTGAAGAGGAAAAACAAAAGGACCTGAAATTTTTTCCCAAGAATTAAGATTAGCCCTTTATCAAAATTCTCCCAAATTTTTTAATTATAAAAGAAAAATTATATAAACCAAAAAATTCCATATTATTTAAAACTGCTTTTAATGAAACATGACAAAATCCTTTCAACCATGGAGGATACAACCTTTTTGCATTTTGAAAATCAATTGGATGGTTAAAGTCTCTCACATGAATAAATAGAGCATTGAAATCTTTTCAGTTCTAATGCTTATTTTTGGGAATTTAGGGACACTTTCGTCGCATTTTGGAAATTTTTTTTATCAAAAGTTTTTTATTGTATCAAGTTTTTTTAAATTTTGATTTAAAATTTTTTAAGAAAGGAAGGTTCAACCAAGTTTTCATGGTAAGGAGAACCAACATATTTTTGGTTGAATAAGGTTGGTTTGCCCCTTTTTTGGGATTGTGGTTTCCTAGTTTTTTTAAAAGATTTATCAATTATGTTTCTAGGGTATTTTAAATCATTAGCTATTTCATAAATTTTAGAGATTTCTTCATCTATGAACTTGGACTACAAATACGTAAAGCTCTCAAAACATTGAAGAAAAAACCGACACTTTAACTCAAATATTGATGGGGAAGAGTAATATGTACATAAACAATTATTTGTAGGTTTTCTGTAAATTTTAAATTTAAAATCAATGTTACCCTTAATAATAAAAACATCTGGAAGGGCAATGAGTTATTTACTTCGAATTCAACAAAATTTATAGAATGAGCTGTTTTAATTTAACAAGGAAATGGTTTATGTCTACATTCTTAGGAATAAGGCACAAAATATCATCAACATATCTATACCACTTAGCTCTATTGGGAAGGATAGTGTTAAGCAATCTTGTTTCGAAAAATTCCATATATGGTTACTAAGAACAGGTGAAAGAGGATTGCCCATTGCCATACCAAACTTCTGTGTGTAAAACTCATCATTAAATACAAATTTTGCATCAACAATTGTTTAAAAGTTTAAGGTGTGGAACTGGGAATGGAAAAATTTAAATTTAAACCCGTTCTTCAGATAAGAAACTTAGAAAATCATCAACTGTTTGAATGAACAAGTTTTGCCTAAATCTCTTTTACCAAATAGACTCCTTGACATGAGAGATCGTCTTTTATGATTTTATGAGAATTATTCTTCAGAAACATATTGAAATTACTAAAATACAGGAAAAGAAGCATTCAAAATATTGAGAAACAAAAAATACTCCTTTTATCAAGCTTTTCCATCAGAATGGCAACATAGTATGTTGGATCATTGCTATAATAAACCCCAGAAAAAAATTTGTAATAATCTCAAAAACAAACTACAAAGAAAATTAAATAATTTAATTGAAAATAGTGATTGGACAAAGCCGCTAAAACAATTTTGTAATTAACTATCATATGAAATTTAGATAAAAAAACAACTGCTGCTCTTGGTTTCGGTTTAAGTTTTGCAACTTCAAAAAACTTAATAATGTTGAAATTCAAAAGCCTTTTGTAATTTAGGAAAAACCTCGATTTATCCACTGATGAAATTAATATTAGTAAGGGGATGGTATATAGCCAATGTTAAAACAAAATATTCCCAATTGCCCTCAAAGGATTTTTAAGTCTTATGATTCACTTTTGAATA
>WNWK01013602.1:7500-27500 GCA_009830355.1 Cherax destructor
CGTGGTTGTTCAATATATTTATAGATGGAGTTGTAAGAGAAGTGAATGCTTGGGTGTTGGCATGAGGTGTGGGGTTAAAATATAAAATATCTAACACAAAGTGGGAGTTGTCACAGTTGCTCTTTGCTGATGACGCTGTTCTTTTGGGGGACTCTGAAGAAGAGAAGTTGCAAAGGTTGGTGGATGAGTTAGGTAGGGTATGTAAAAGAAGGAAATTAAAAGTGAATATAGGGAAGAGTAAGGTGATGAGGATAACAAAAAAATTAGGTGACGAAAGATTGGATATCAGATTGAAGGGAGACAGTATGGAGGAGGTGAATCGTATAATTAACGAGGGGAAAATGGTGAATAGTGCACTGAGGAGCTTGTGGAGACAGAGAACTTTATCCATGAAAGCAAAGAGGGGAATGTATGAGAGTATAGTTATACCAACACTCTTGTATGGGTGTAATACATGGGTTGTGAATGTTGCAAGAAGGAGAAGGCTGGAGGCAGTGGAGATGTCATTATCTGAGGGCAATGTGTGGTGTGAATATAATGCAAAGAATCTGTAGTTTGGAGAATATGAGGTGTGGGATTACCAAAACTATTATCCAGAAAGCTGAGGAGGGGTTATTGAGATGGTTTGGACATTTGATAGTGGAGGGAAGGCGGGGTAGGGGTCAGCCTAGAAAAGGTTGGAGGGTGGGGGTAAAGGAGGTTTTGTGTGCGAGGGGCTTGGACTTCTAGCAAACGTGCATGAGCGTGTTAGATAGGAGCGAATGGAGACATATGGTTTTTAGGACTTGACGTGCTGTTGGAGTGTAGGCAAGGTAACGTTTATGATGTGTTTTAGGGAAACCGGCAGGCCAGACTTGATTCCTGGAGATGGGAAGTACAGTGCCGGCACTCTGAAGGTGTAAGCTGTGGTGTAAGCACGCCTCTGGCAAGATGGAGTGAATGATGAAAGTTTTTCTTTGTCAGTCCACCCTGACTTGATTGGTAACAACCTATGTGATAATAAAAATACATACACACACACACACACATATATATATATATATATATATATATATATATATATATATATATATATATATATATATATATATATATATATATATATATATATATATATATACTGCTACTAGGACGATCAAGATTCACAGGCAGCCCTCTTATCCACTAGCCAATGCCACATAAGCGGGACCTGGTTCACAGCTAATGCTTCCAGCCCCAGCTATGTGGCATTGTGGCTGAGTGAATAAGAGCTGCCTGGGAATCTTGACCTCCTCACTAGCAGTATCAGTCCGCTGACTGTGATCTTTCTCTGTATATCCTCTCTGTTTTTGGTGGTGCATTGATATATATATATATATATATATATATATATATATATATATATATATATATATATATATATATATATATATATATATATATATATATTATATATATATATATATATATATTTATCTTCTTTCAACACGTCGGCCGTTTCCCAATGAAGCGGGGTGGCCCAAAAGGAAAAACGAAAGTTTCTCCTTTACATTTAATAATATATACAGGAGAAGGGGTTACTAGCCCCTTGCTCCCGGCATTTTAGTCGCCTCTTACGACACGCATGGCTTACGGAGGAAGAATTCTGTTCCACTTCCCCATGGAACTAGTAAGAAAATAGAAGAAAACCCAGAGGGGTGTGTATATATATATGCTTGTACATGAATGTGTAGTGTGACCTAAGTGTAAGTAGAAGTAACAAGACATACCTGAAATCTTGCATGTTTATGAGACAGAAAAAGACACCAGCAATCCTACCATCATGTAAAACAATTACAGGCTTTCGTTTTACACTCACTTGGCAGGACGGTAGTACCTCCCTGGGCGGTTGCTGTCTACCAACCTACTACCTATATATATATATATATATATATATATATATATATATATATATATATATATATATATATATATATATATATATATATATATATATATATATATATATATATAGCAGGTTGGCATAAGTCTGGGCAATTCTCATTTTATGTTGAGTTCACCCGTGAACAGTTAGATCCATTCTCCTTAAAATGCCCCATGTTATGTTTTTCCTATATCTATTGCTTATGCAATGAACTTTATTAATGTTATAAATGGGTTATCTATTTTCATAACTTTTTCTATAAGTCACTTAATTATTTTGCTCTTACCATTGAGTTGGGATTACGTTAATAAAAGAAAAAAAATCAGATAACATTCAACGAGTCATGACTTGAATGCCTATGAAATTTAAATTTTTTTAAGTGTTTTCTGAAACATTCTGGAATCAATAAATAATCCTAACATATATTTGTTAACCTCGTCGGGTTTACGAGCTTAATAGTTAAGGAATTTTGTAGAACATAGTGTGGAAGGATAATGCCGCAAACATTATAACAATGAGCTTTAAACTCTTTAGAACAGATCGTTAGCTGCAACAAACTCTGGTTTAGATAAACCTTCCTCACAGTCGGCAGATGCATAACTGCTGCCAGGTTTACCGGCATATTTTGGAGCAGTGATGTCAGGTGAAGGAGAGCAGTTGACAGATCCAAGGCTTGCTTTGTTGCTGGGTAATGGATCTGCTCCCTCTGTTGTGGTCGAAGAAGTTGTATTAGAATTTCCACATGCGGTATTTTTAGCTCTGTCTACCAGTGGAGCTCTAGTGCTGACAGATTTTCACCAGGTATTTGAGGCTGTGTTAATTAATCTCAGTGTGAGAATACCTGACCTTCTCAATAGTGTCAGCATCAACTGAGACAACTAAGTATCTTGATTTAGGTATCTTGTGGTTGTCTACTGTAGTTTGAAGCCAATGTAATTAATTTAGTAGCTCATGAAGTAATTCCCTTTGATGGATTATCCCAGCTGCAACCTTACAACACAGCCCTACAGAGCGGTCTTGATTATTTGAGTAAAGTTTTTGAGGCAACTCTGAATCTTCTTGTTGTGCCAAGTTTGTTTCTGGTACATACGTCACAGGATCATAGATATCTTTCAAACACCTGGAATAACCCACCTGGCTACAGCAGTATTCTACTGTCATGTACGAACCGTGATTGTAACTGGAACACGTTGGTTCCAGACATTAAGATGCGCCTGACCTCTTGTTATGTATCCACAAACATTGTAGTAACCTTTGTGACAATAACTAGACAGTGAAGGTAATCGTGATATTTCGCGATGAGAAGTAATTGCAGAAGATAAAATTTCTCTCTCTCTCTCTCTCTCTCTCTCTCTCTCTCTCTCTCTCTCTCTCTCTCTCTCTCTCTCTCTCTCTCTCTCTCTCTCTCTCCCATACTTTTCTGATTTTTCATCTCACACTATGATATAGTGACCCAGATTAGTGAGGTGGGCACAAGCACAGTAGTATATAGTGAACTTCAACATTATAAGCTGCTGCTCGTATAAGAAGCCTATTTTAGATTTCATCAGAATCATGGGCGCCAACTATCAAAGAAAGTGTTTCACATCATATTTTTGTCGTAGGAAAAAAACTGGTTCAGCGCTATTTTTAAAGAGGTTACTTCGCTGGAGATTGAGTTTGATTTGGTTTGAGTTCAGACAATATTCATCAATATTTTGGTCGATTCCAGCAAAACTGACAATCTATGAAGCTCAGGAAACGTTAAAATTAAAATTTTGCATAAACATTTTTAAGTTGACTTTAATTGCAAAAATTAGACACAAACATAGCATTAGAAGTTATCTGGAATATTTTAAGTACTTGAAATATTGTCAGATGAGCACCAAAAACATGGTCTTAGATAATGTCTTCTTGAGAGCATCATATTCTTCTAATCGAGAATTCCAGTGAATGAAGAGAAACATGAACTTCTGGCACAACAGAGAAAACAGGGAAAGAATGAACGTGATAAATTTGCTGAGATAACAAGTAGCATATCTTAAAAAAAAATGACTAATTGAGGAACGAAAGATTTAAGGAGAACAGGAGAACAGTTCAGAAGAAATTCTAGTCATGTACGAAGGCCATATAAAAGCGTTCAAAGTCAGACACACAACAAGGCAATGATAATAAGAGAGAGAGATTGGAAGCCTTATATGTAAATAGCTGTGGTTTAAAATTTACACAAATGAATGACAACTTCATTATGGATATTTGGTTGTTCAGGTCATTTTTGCCTGTATTTTAGATGTGCTGCAATAGTGTGATTGAGGCAAATTTAAATGGACTTAAAAAGTTTGAAATATAACCTGGAGTGTAAAGTTGAAGAATGTGTTATTTAGTGAGACTAGAAGATAAAGAGAATAATCCAGCTGGAAATCAGTTCAAGAAAATAAAACAATATGTGCTCCTTACGCATTTTTTCCAAGAAGTAAGAAATAACGCACTTGCATCAACAAAACTGTCATATTGTTTTAAGGAGTCTTGGTTTTTTCAAGCAAAGATTCTGACAGAAAAAGAGGTTTGAGCGGAAGTACTTGTTTTACAAATGTTCGCAGCCACAAAAGGTTAGCGTCGTGAATTTATACATTAGCATAGATTTTTGTTGTCTCATAAAAGAAAATAATGAAACATGTGAGTTTTTATGTCGAAAAGCATTGCAAAGTTTTATGCACTGTTTAGTTAAATCCCTTCCAAATGATATCATATATATATATATATATATATATATATATATATATATATATATATATATATATATATATATATATATATATATATATATATATATATATATATATATATATATATATATATATAAATATGTGAAGAAAATAAATACATTTTATTAAACAAAGTTGTAAGAATAATGCGAATTTATTGTCTTATTGGAAAGTTAAACAATCTATCAGGAGAATAAAACAATCTATCAGGAGAATAAGAAGCTACTAACTAGTCTTATCACCATGACTGAAGGCTGATATTAACACAGGATGTCACGACCTGCAACTTGTGAATGTCACGTGCTGAATGTGCTTACCAAGGACTGTGACTTTATCCATTCATGTGAAGAAGAGAACGTAGGAAGCAGTGACCATAACATTTCAATATTCAAAATAAACACAATTCTTAAGATTTAAAATATTATTAAGAAGTGCGTTGTTACATGTGTAGCGTTACTGCAGCTTAAATTCAAGATGAATGAACTACAGAAATAAATACCATATCACGAAAAATGCAAAACGGATCACAAAACTAGTTAATATCACATGCTTAAAAAAACAATATACATTATAAATTAAAACTGACTGGTAATCGTTAAAGCTATACGCACTGCATAAGGTAAAAGAGAGAAAGCAAGAGAAGAATAGGGAAAGGTAAATTGGAATAAGAAAGGAGAATTGTATGTAAAACTAACTGCATTGTTTCTTCAAATATACCATAGTATTAAAGAGAAACAACATTAGGATCTTTAACTAGTAACAACCATAGAATAACAACAGCAAATACATTGCTTCAGTTCTCAACAATATCATTTGTATTATATTTTTTACCTGGAGTTTACCTGCAGAGAGTTCCGGGGGTCAACGCCCCCGCGGCCCGGTCTGTGACCAAGCCTCATGGTGGATCAGAGACTTATCAACCAGGCTGTTACTGCTGGCCGCACGCATTCCGACGTACGAACTACAGCCCGGCTGGTCAGGTACTGACTTTAGGTGCCTGTCCAGTGCCTGCTTGAATACAGCCAGGGGTCTATTGGTAATACCCCTTATGTATGCTAGGAGCCAGTTGAACAGTCTTGGGCCCCTGACACTTATTGTGTTGTCTCTCAACGTGCTAGTGGCACCCCTGCTTTTCATTGGGGGATGTTACATCGTCTGCCGAGTCTTTTGCTTTTGTAGGGAGTGATTCTCGTGTGCAAGTTTGGTACTAATCCCTCTAGAATTTTCCAAGTGTATATAATAATGTATCTATCCCGACTGCGTTCTAGGGAGTACAGGTTTAGGAACTTCAAGCGTTCCCAGTAATTGAGGTGGTTTATCGCAGTTATGTGTGCTGTGATGGTTCTCTGCACATTTTCTAGTTCAGCAATTTCACCTGCCTTGAAAGGTGCAGTTAGTGTGCAGCAATATTCCAGCCTAGATAGAACAAGCGACCTGAAAAGTGTCATCATGGACTTGGCATCCCTGGTTTTGAAGGTTCTCATTATCCATCCTGTCATTTTTCTAGCATATGCGATTGCTACAGTGTTATGGTCCTTGAAGGTGAGATCCTCTGACATGATCATTCCCAGGTCTTTGGCATTAGTTTTTCGCTCTATTGTGTGGTTAGAATTTGTTTTATAGTCCGATGAAATTTTAATTTCCTCACGTTTTCCATATCGGAGTAATTGGAATTTCTCTTCGTTGAACTTCATATTGTTTTCTGCTGCCCATTTAAAGATTTGGTTGATGTCTGCTTGGAGTCTTGCAGTGTCTTCAATGGTGGACACTGTCATGCAGATTCGGGTGTCATCTGCAAAGGAAGACACGGCACTGTGGTTTATATCCCTGTCTATGTCCGATATGAGGATGAGGAACAAGATGGGAGCGAGTACTGTGCCTTGTGGAACAGAGCTTTTCACCGTAGCCGCCTCAGACTTTACTCTGTTGACTACTACTCTTTGTGTTCTATTTGTTAGGAAATTATAGATCCATCTGCCAACTTTTCCTGTTATTCCTTTATCACTCATTTTGTGTGCTATTACACCATGGTCACACTTGTCAAAGGCTTTTGCAAAGTCTGTGTATATAACATCTGCATTATGTGTGTCTTCTAGAGCATCCAGGACCTTGTCGTAGTGGTTGAGTAGTTGGGACAGACAAGAGCGACCTGCTCTAAACCCATGCTGCACTGGGTTGTGTAATTGATGGGTATCTAGATGAGTGGGGATCTTGCTTCTTAGAACACTTTCAAAGATTTTTATGATATGGGATGTTAGCGCTATTGGTCTGTAGTTCTGTTGTTTTTAGTAACTGCGGGACGACCCCAGTGTCCATGCTCCCTCTCCATAGGATGTTAAAAGCACGTGATAGGGGCTTCTTGCAGTTCTTGATGAACACGGAGTTCCATGAGTCTGGGACTGGAGTGGAGTGCATGGGCGATCTGTCATTATCGCCTCTTCGAAGTCATTTGGCGTCAGGATAATGTCAGATAGGTTTGGGTCTATCAAGTTCTGTGGTACTCTCATAAAAAAATAATTTAGGACTTCGATTTTGTCTGGTTAGCGGCTCGCTAAATACTGAGTCATACTGTGACTTTAGTAGTTCACTCATTTCTTTGCTGTCATCTGTGTAGGACCCCTCCCGTTTAAGTAGGGGTCCGATACTGGATGTTGGTCTCGACTTTGATTTGGCATCAGAAAATAAATACTTTGGGTTTCTTTCAATTTCATTTATGGCTTTTAGTTCTTCCTGCGTTTCTTGATTCCTGTAAGATTCCTTTAGTTTTATGTTTGCTATTTCTCTGACCAGTGTCTCCCTACGTATTTCAGATATATTGGCTTCTTGTAGCCGCTCTGTTATTCGTTGCCTTCGCCTGTATAGGGAGCGCCTTTCTCTTTCTAGTTTACATCTTCTCCTCCTTTTCCTTAAGGGAATTTATCTTTAGCAAACCTCAAGTGCCACAGAGTTAATTTGTTCTAGACATAGCCTAAGCATCTCAGATCCTAACCTATCTTCCCAGTTTATATCATTTAGGACTTAGTTTACCTTATGTTTTTGTTATTGAAGTTGAATTTGGTGAAGGCTCCATCGCGACTGATCACATTTTGTCGGTCTGGGGCCCCCCGCATATATGTCTGGACCTCTTATTATATTGTGATCTGAGTATATTGTTTTTGATATGATGACATTTCGTATCAGGTCATCATTGTTAGTGAAGATGAGGTCCAGCGTATTCTCCAGTCTTGTAGGCTTTACTATTTGCTGGTTTAAGGTGAATTTGGTGCAGAGATTTAAAAGCTCGTGTGTGTGAGAGTTTTCATCTGAGCTGCCTCCTGGTGTTATCTCTGCTACCACATTATTTGCAATATTCCTCCATTTTAGGTTCCTTAGGTTGAAGTACCCCAGGAGCAAGATGTTGGGGGCAGGAGCTGGAAGGTTTTCCAGACAGTGGTCAATTTTCAGAAGCTGTTCCTGGAATTGTTGGGACGTTGCATCCGGAGGCTTGTATACAACCACGATGACCAGGTTTTGATTCTCGATCTTTACTGCTAAAATTTCAACTACATCATTTGAGGCATTTAGTAGTTCTGAGCATATAAGTGACTCTGTAATATACAGGCCAACCCCCTTCCCCCCTTTTGCCTGTTCACTTTGTCACATCTGTATAGGTTGTAGCCCGAGATCCATATTTCATTGTCCAAGTGATCCTTTATGTGGGTCTCTATGAAAGCCGCAAACATTGCATTTGACTCTGTAAGCAGTCCACGGATGTAAGGTATTTTGTTGTCTGTCGCTGGCTTTAGACCCTGTATATTTGCAAAGATGAATGTCGTCGGATGGGTGGTATTGGTGGTATGGGGAGGGTCTTTTTCTCCTGGCACTAATATCTGTTGTTCTGGAGTGGAGGCCATTGACTGTGATTCCACTCCAGAAATGATTGCAGTTGGTGTACGATTTTTGTCATTTCCTGTGCTTTTTTCCTCCCTGGCGCAAAAAAATCTCTCTGGAGTGGCTTTGGCTACCCAGGTTTTCCCATGGTCTTGATGTTCTGTGTCGTCTTGTACCCTTTAGGTAGTGTGCCTGACAATATAGGTTATAGCACTGTCTTTCCTGAACTGATGAGTGACACATTTCAGGGCGGAAAAGCTTACAGAAAGGGAGGTTGCATTCTCTTGTTATCATATGGGCACGGCACTTTCTGGGGAGGTCAAAGTTGCATGTCCCATCTGTTTTCCCAGATCTTCCATGCCTGCAGATACGAAGTGCATAATATTTCCATATTCCTGGTTTCTGTTTGCCTTGTTTTTTTGTGACAGTGTTCCCTAATGTATCCCTACTGGTGGGTGTTTTCCAGTCTCATTTCTATCTTCAGCACTAGTGCTAACATCCCCTTTTGTTCCATCTCCAACACTAGCACCTTCAGGAGCACTGTCCTCCTGGACAACACTAGCACCCTCAGGAGCACTGTCCTCTAGGACAACACTAGCACCCTCAGAAGCACTGTCCTCCAGAACAACACTAGCACCCTCAGGAGAACTACCCTCCACGACAACACTAGCACCCTCAGGAGCGCTGTCGTTCAAGACAGCCCCGTCCAAACCACCCATCTTATTTTCCCAGCTGTCATACCATGTTGACATGTCTTTTAAGAAGGATCTTTTATTGGTGTTCTTGTCTTTTAATATAGATGCAATTTTCTCATACAAGTGTATCTCGTTGGAGCAAACCCAAAAACATTCTGAGAGTTTGTCAAGTGTGGTCACTGGTTGAAAATCCCTGCATATACCATGGGACCATTGACCACAGAGATTGGAAGCAATCCAGGCCTGTTTTCGTCCCTTACCCTTTATACAGACTACACAGATCTTCATGGTGGTGGTCATCTTACAACACTTGACAACTCTCCTAGCTAGCTAGTCTATAATTTATCGAGGTATTTACTTGTTTTTAACAGTTCCTCTGATTTGGATTATTTCCAACGAATCCGTTTGAATTCGGTCCTTTGTTCACTTTTTTCTTGAACGAATCCAGGCGAATCCGGTTTGTGGTTCACTATACATTTTAACTAATAACCACCTTAAAAGTAGATCTGTCTATTTGTATTGTATCTATTTGCTGTAGTTGTTGTTTGGGTGTTTAATAAGGGCATGTAAAACCCCGTCAGCTTATGAATCTGGTCAGAGGATACCTTGTTTTCAACGAATCCGTTTGAATCCGGTCGTTGGTTCACGTGTTCTCGACGAATCCGGGCGAATCCGAATTAGTGGATCACTTATTTTGGACGTATCCAGTCGGTGATTTTGGACTAGCACATGAAAAAGCGCTACTGGAAGCATATTTAACAGAGTATATTACAAAAAGTATAACTTGCGTGTTGGAGCAGCCGTTGCTTCTGAAGATGAAGATTACTGGAGGAATATTTGATTTTCTGAATGATGACACTAGGTGGATGGTATCACTAAAATTTTAGATCAGGTACACTGGCAGGATTAAAGATTATTAATATGAGCTGACCGGCATGGTAGGGTTCTGGCGACTGTTGGCAACTGTTTACCACATGAACCCTGCCTCCTTAGGCCTAAATTCACCTTAAATTTATTTTGGTATATTATCTATATATTACAGTACCACTGTGATAAACACTATAACACTATGCACGACTCTTTCCTCTGGCAAAAAAGGTTCTAGTATTGTTGTTATTTGCACACTGTACACTAAGCCTAACGTCCCCTCTTGAGAGTATACTCTGGCAGGTATTGCACACTAATTTTCCTTTTTGACTCATTGTGTACTATTTTTCTGCTAGATTGGTTCCAAGCGCTGGAAGGATGAACCTTATAAGTTCACTGGCCCAGTCTAGAGTTCTAGCACGCAATCGAGATCGCGATGATCACAAAAAAAACACAGAGCACGTGGGTCACTCGCGGGGCACTCTTGTGTCATCTATAAGTGTCCAAAAATACTTATGGAAACTTAACGGGAAAAAATACAAAAAAAAAAAACTGGAAAATTAACAGATTTGACAAATTAAAATTCTTAGCCAAGTAGACAATTAACAAATTCCACTAACTGGACGAACTGCTGCTAGATTTATAAAACAATGCGTAAGAAAGCGTACCCAATTACTATAATATTTAGCAAATTATTTGAATATATCAGGGCTCGAAGTATCTTAAAGCTATCTATAATAAATAAAAACAGGAAACAATTCGTGTCCCATCAACTGTTCTCCGGTTACCTTAACGTAAATTTTGATAAGTAAACCGAGTAATAATATTTGTAGACGATACTAAATTAAAACAGGTTAACCTGGATTTCTTAAGAGAAATAAAGACAAACATCAGACTTGAATTTACAACATTTTCACAAAAAAGTGAGTGAAACTGAATGACGTAAAGAGTCCCTCAAAAATCGATCTTTTACCCAGTTCTTTCATCAGTTTTATAACTTGTACAAAACAATGAGTGTCTGTGAGCAGCAAAGACAACAGATTGCTAGGTGAAATTTAAAGTACAAAACATCACAAACAACATTAACATTCTATAGCACATGTTTGACCACACCTTGAATGTTCCCAATTTAGTAAGTAAGTTTATTCAGGTGTACACAAATACAGTTACATAGATTATCACACATAGCAGCATATGTGTAGAGAACCTAGGATAACCCAAAAAAGTCAGACAGAAAAAAAAAACATGATTACCTGGAGAGGGAGGATGCAGCAAAATCATCTAAGCTCGTAGCACCAGTAAGAAAGTAATTCTATACAGAGAGAGACTCAAAGCAGGAAGAAAAACTACCAGGAAATCTCTATCAAACATTTATGATATTAAATGTGTATGATACACTCTAACACAAATGATTATTTCAAATGCAGTTCCGATCAATTTTCCAAACCAAGTTAAATGTTAAATTTTGATAGCCGCAAAGAAATGGGTATATAGAATTTTTGGCTGTAACTTCTCATATGGTTGAAATAAACCATTGTTTTCCTATGCAAGGAACTAATTTTTGGCAATTTAAATTTCAATAGGGTCTTAATACCTTGGTATCACATTCAGTATAGTAAGCGCTTGTATGTAAAGTACGTATGTATTCCAGTTGCATGATGAATTAGACACATGTGCAACATTTGGGCATCTTTACTTGTAGAAGTCTACTAGTACCCAGATTAGGTAAAACTGGTCAATTAGCAAGAACTCATCTAAAATTAAGTCCTTTCTAAAATTTTCTCTTATACGTTTAAAGATATATTTTTTTCATTTATGTTAATGTAAAAAAATTTAATTTTGTACCAAGAGAAACTTTGAAAACCTACTAACCTTATTACAACAAGCACAATTTAATTTAGCCTAACCCAACTAAATATATTTTAGATACGTTAACAATAATTTAATAACAAACAAACACAATGAAATATATTTTTTTTTGTTAGGTTCAGAAGGATTTTTGCGAAATTATTGCATACACAAATTTTCGCTTGTCTTATATGCCAAGATGAGCGTTGCTATTTAACCCAAAATCGCAAGTTTTACCTAATCGGCACGACAGATATATGCCTAACCCAACTAAATATATTTTAGATACGTTAACAATAATTTAATAACAAACAAACACAATGAAATATATTTTTTTTTGTTAGGTTCAGAATGATTTTTGCGAAATTATTGCATACACAAATTTTCGCTTGTCTTATATGCCAAGATGAGCGTTGCTATTTAACCCAAAATCGCAAGTTTTACCTAATCGGCACGACAGATATATAACAACACTGCACTAGCCAAGAAGCCGAACCCATGCTGCTTATAAGAACCCGTTTACCTGACTAACTCGGTGAATGAAATTTATGGTCAAGATATTCTACAACCTGTATTTGGAGGATACTTTAGCTGCCACGTTATATGGATAATTTTTAGCCGCCTTTGCAAATCTTTCTTATTATGTTGTAATAAAATGACATATGTGGACGCAAAAGTTAAGTTTAGGTCTTTGAGCCATTATATTTTTATATTAGAAGTGACGTGATATCCAAAAATGATATTTAACCATTTTTGAAGCAGTCATCTTATATTTCAGCGAATTCTGCAAATGGATCAGTCCTGTTATGATGTTAATCTTCTGGTCCTCTATCAGGTACCAATAAGTAAAATTAATTGACGAAAAAGTTTGAACTGCCGGTAATTCTAGATTTACCGATTGGCTGCTGGACTATCAGATCAATCAGTTAATTCGTGCCATTACCTGATTCGCTTGGAACTAAAAACAAATCTTGTTGTTTTCTTTTTTATTAACTTATAAGTCTAAATGAGGGTTCCTCTCAAGTTCTCTATGTTAAAGCAAAACATTTTAATTCTCTGAGTATTTCTTCTTAGGGCTCATTTGCTGTCATATGTTTGTATGTTCAAGTTCACTCTAGTTTATATTACTAATATAATGACATATTCTGTGCTAGTTAATTATATAACTAGATAAAGGTTCATGGAATAATTGGCATGTACAGGTGCTCTATATTCCAGTTTTAAGCCATTTCAGATTCTGGCTTTCATGTGATAATTGTAGAAATGCTTTTCTCATCTGTTTCAACCTTTCATTATGGTATATCGTATCTAGAAATTGTTGATATTTTTGCCATTCTGCCACTTGTAATTCATTAACTGTATCTTACATCCTCTGAAATGCAAAATATTCAATGGCTGATTCCCCTTATGAAATGTGTGATTTCTCACATTTTCTAATTGATGAACTCTATTCTATAACATTATTCTATAATTTACTAATTGATGAACTCTATTTTATAACTCGAGAATGCATCTTCTTATTGGCTTCAAATTTTAAATCCTGACGCGTTTTCTAAAAGGAATCGTAGCCATGTTTTTTTTATTGTAAAAGTTTTAATTTGCCAGATTTATTAAATAAATTTCTGTGAAATAACTGGAGAATTTTGCTTCTAATTGGTTTTAAATATTAAAGTCTAGCGAATCATAGTTAAAAAAAATCATTCAGATGATTGTGGCTTGTTCAAGAGCCAATTTACCTTTATTAGTGAATAAACTGGAAACAGAAAATTCAGGTTATGATGAGACAGATTTTAAATGCCTCATCCGAAAACCTTCAAAATTTCAACGCCGATAACTTGATAATGCTACTTATGATCGGCTTGAAACTTCATTTATCTCTGTGAGATCAATTTCAGATTTGCTTTAAATTTTAAAAGTTTGTGTTTTTTAATAGAAGGTTTTAATTTGTTTAGAGCTGTATAGGTCCTAATTTGCAATGTTTATAGGATATATTAGTTTACATACGGCATATGTGAATCCCTTATCTGAATCTTTTAAAAAATGCTTAACTGCATCAGAAACAACCACACGCTGCAAAAATTCTGTTGCGTACATTGAGGTACAGGAAGCTTGGGTTATGCAATACAGGGTTACCTTCCTCGAATTGCAAGTGATCGATAAATATTTAATTGCGGTATAACTAGCCAAAAAAAAGCACACCTCTTAAATACAATGTTTTGCGTAGGAGATTCCTACCAACGTATAAAGAGTAAGTTAAGCATCAGCAGACACATAGACAATAGTTTGAGATGAGAGATTATTTATAAAAAAAAAAAAAAGAACATTTTCGTTACATTTTGGGGGTTAGCCATCCAACAAAACATGTTGCCAACGAAAATATATATTTGTCGTCCGGCAGTCATTAAAAATAATAACGTTCGAGGTAGCCAGATTGTACCACGTACACCACACAGCAGGTCAACTAATCCCCTCACCTTCAACGTAATAAAAGTAAGTGAAGTTTAATTTCTTGCATGAGGCTTTTTTCCTCCAAACATTAAAATGACTACCTTTACTTATCCCAAAAAAAACTCTGTTTGGTCGTTCGTAGGATAAAGAGTTTTTGTTTTAATGATTTACTAAACTTTAAGCATATGTGACTTGTTACTCTGAGTGCAACAAAGTTCCAGCAAACTGATTATACAATATTTGTATTATTCACGTAACTGTCCCACAGTGCTTGTATCTGACAGTTCCCCGAGAAATATTAGTATTATTCACGTAACTGTCCCACAGTGCTTGTATCTGACAGTTCCCCGAGAAATATTAGTATTATTCACGTTACTGTCCCACAGTGCTTGTATCTGACAGTTCCCCGAGAAATGATAGCACTAATTAAATGTCTTATTAATAATACCTGAAATGTCTCTTTGCTATATGCCAGTGAGTCTTCCTTAATACAAGAATTCCTACTCATTATTATTACAATGAAATTTATAGATCCTTGTTGTAGATCTTGGATGTCTTAAAATAAATCTCATTATATTCAATGTGCGTAAAACACTAAATCTGCCTATTATAAACTAGTGTATTTTTTAATACATAAACTAAAGTTTACCATACTTGTATAAAAACCATGTTTATGTTTTATTCATCAGGAAAATGGCTCCTGACATTGGAATTCAATAGATAATTACCCGCTGAACAATCAGTCAATGGCTGGCGTACCAGAGAAGCGTCACCAAATAATGTCATTGCATTTTATATACTACTATATGAGACTTTAACTCGAAGCCATAAATTATTGGCCGTATTTTCCGTGGAAACACTGGTGATATTTGTTCATCTGATATTGAACCTTGAACACGGTGTTCCCTTTTACACGCTCTCTCTTCCCTACCCTACCCCATTTCATCTTCCATCATGCCTCCCACACACTATCCCATTCCCATTAACATCTCTTCTTCCTTTACTTTCTTTCGCATTTCTTCTCTTCCTCCCATCCTCTCTTTGTACTTATCAGATGTTTGGGTTTCCATTCAAATTTTGTCGAGACTTTCCTATTCTTCTCCATGAAACTAGAGATTTTATCTCAGTAAATCTTGTATCAAAATACTTACATTTGTTTATGTTTACATCATATCTTTGGCTGGCCAGTCATAATTAATTGATTTTACAGCCTGTGTGGGCATGTATGTCCTCTAAATACTTAGTCCATACATATAAAAAAAAATTATCCAAGGAAGTATCTATCGTAATTTTTAAGATTTATTATCTCTATCACTTCTCTTTGCTGTAAGAAGCAGATGCTCCCTCTCTCGCTATACATTTGATGCTGGAAATTTCATTTCCCTGGTGTCTAGCCAGGAAATTTTCCATGCGAGTGGTCGGTTTACAAAGTGAAAATATATGCAGACAGACTGGTGATAATGACAATTTGTGGGTAATATATTTTTGAATGTGCTTCTTCCACCAACGACTTGATTAATACACGCACAAACGAGTAAAATATAAGAATATATATTTGAAGATATTTCGTCTAGGACTAGAATTTGATCTGCTGTGAAGGAAGAGAGGTCACGGGCGAGTGAGTTGGATCTCAGATGTTGGTTCTGTCGATTTTCGGAAGAATCAACTTTCGTACCTCCTCGTTAATAGTGAAAGACTTCGAATTGTGTTAAAAGGTGTTCGACGTGGTGACTAAACCTGATTCCAGATAGTCTGTTACGTTAAGTTCATCAGTTACGATGTACAGTGTAGGTGTTTCAAGTGTCGTCTTTATGGTAAACATTTCTGATTTTGTGCAAGAATGGTATACAATACCGACAAGATCAACAAAATAAAGTAGATTACCTACACAACACCTTAACCACAGCCAGTATTAGAGCCACAAACATAACCACCAGCATAGTTTTAGACTTAATCACATATGCAACTAAATCAGCAGACACCACTTAAGGGGTCTTCTTCATATCTTGTGGAGGGTGTGATAAATTCAACGTGGGGGAAACTTCCAGAAACTTAAACCTTACAATCAAGAAAATCAGAAATGAAATTAAGACACATGTGCAACATCTGGGTATCTTTATAGTAAACGTTTCGCCATCCAGTGGCTTTATCAATGCAAAATTCTAGGACATAATATGAAGACAGTAGAACTATATACAAAAAATGAGGTGGTCAGTCCCTCGGCCTTGGAGTTAGTGTGTTCAGCACCGTAGGTGTGGAGATTATGAAGAACAGGTAAGCAGGCTTGACCTTAAATAGGCGACAGTGACTATGCCCTCGTCTGCTACCCGTCCCTATCAGCTGTCGCCTATTTAAGGTCAAGCCTTCTTACCTGTTCTTCATAATCTCCAGACCTACGGTGCTGAACACACCAACTCCAAGGCCGAGGGACTGACCACCTCATTTTTTGTATATAGTTCTACTGTCTTCATATTATGTCCTAGAATTTTGTATTGATAAAGCCACTGGATGGCAATACGTTTACTATAAAGATACCCAGATGTTGCACATGTGTCTTAATTTCATTTCTGATTTTCTTGATTGTAAGGTTTAAGTTTCTGGAAGTTTCCCCCACGTTGAATTTATCACACCCTCCACAAGATATGAAGAAGACCCCTTAAGTGGTGTCTGCTGATTTAGTCGCCTATGTGACTAAGTTTAAAACTATGCTGGTGGTTATGTTTGTGGCTTTAATACTGACTCTTGTTAAGGTGTTTTGTAGGTAATCTGCTTTATTTTGTTGCTTGATAAAAGATCTTGTGGACGAAACATCTTCATATAATATACCATTATTACCCTCATACTGTGTCACTTTGATTATCAGTGATAGTCTTCATCAATAATGTTAAGAACTTAAAAATTTATAAAAAAAATGTAGTTAATTTACAGTTTCGCTGAAAAGACAACTGGTGCTGACAGTCTTCATTTCCTATATTTCAACACATTCAAATGATTCGAACCTTACCAAATGGAATCTTAATTAATCTCTATATTTTACTGTTGCTGTTCTTACCCTCAAGGAGGCATCACTTGCGGATATTTTACAGAAGTTCTTCTCCCTTCGTCGCTCAGATTTTCCTTTCTTTCCTTATTCATACTTGAGCTTTTATTGATATTTTTTGAACGTGACAGAGTCTCTTTCCTAGTTACTCATTTTGCAGAGTGATAAGGATGAGTTGACACCATTATGCACGTCTAACCTCCATAAAGATTGATCTGAGAGTGACAGACGGATGTTGAAATAAATTGCTACACGGAGGAAAGAATGGATTCGAAAATAAAGGAAAACTGGTGAAGGGAAGGGGGATGGAGAACAGAGGGGAAAATTGGGTGGAGGAAGGGAGAGGGATGAGGGAAAAAGAAGGGGCAATGAAGGACGGACAGAGGGGAAGAATGGTTGGACAAGACGGAGAAATCATTGCAACACTGGTATTTAATACAGACATGATGGAGAATTAGACACATGTGCAACACATGTGCAACAAATGGGCATCTTCATTTGAAGACGTTCGGCAAGTCACTGCCTTTATCATTTCATATAGAAGATATTTGAAGGTGCTGTAATTGGAAAGAGTAAAAGATGAGGTACTCAGTCCCTCTGACTTGCAGAACTATAAAGTGGAAGATGAGACCATCAGACCCTCAACCTGGAAGCAGGTGTCACTACCTTAGTCTGTCTAATTCTTCATTAAGGAAGGCGAGTGAAAAGTGGGTGGGTGAGAGAGAAGAATGAAGAGGAGTTGGTGGCAGAGGAGAGAAAGAGGAAGGAGTGGACTGATTACTATTATTTAACATCAATAATAATTTAAAACTTCGTAATATTTAGACTGATTTCAGTGAAACTAAAACATTATTACCACATGCATTAGCAATAAATTAGGACAAAGAGAGAGAGAAAAAGAGACGGACAGAGAGAGACAGAGAGACAGACAGACAGACAGACAGAGACAGACAGACAGACAGACAGGAAGAAAGACGGAAGGTATATGTGAGAGCGGTGGCAGCCGGGAGATGGAATGAGGCTGGAGATTACAGTAAAAAAAAAAAAAGAACTGGAATGATGGGGAGCAGGTAGGTGGTTGGTGGAGTGTGCTTCTTGGTGTGTGTAAGATGGGCAGTGGGTTGGCAAGTTGACGCCGAGGGGCTGATGGATTAACACCGATGGCCTGAGAGACTTAGTGAGTGATGGATGCTGTCTCCTCACTTAACATGGTAAGCTCTGGACCCCCAACACTATTCCCACCCCCACCCCCGCTCTTCCACGCTCTCTCTCTCTTTTAGCATCAAGTGTAGGTAGGTAGAACAGAGAGAGCATCAGTGTTGTCAAGTGTAGGTAGGCAGTACACACTGAATCTGTGTCGTCAAGTGTAGGTAGTTATTACACAGTTAATGTGGTCAGGTGGTGGTAGGTAACACAGTGAGCCTCGGTGGCGTCTTGTGCTGGTATGTTAATAAACAATCAACTAATGTAAAAGATGTACCTAAACACAAACTAGGCTATAACCCATTTTTTTCTTATAATCATGAACAGTGATATATTTAATATACTTACATTTACATTCATCAAATGTCACCCATTTCTGTATAAACACTGTATCGTGTAACATACAGTGAACTTCAGTGATACTCAGAAGAGAGTACAGGTGATCCTGATGTTGCATGTGATGAATGTTGAGTCGTGAGATGTTCAGTGCTGTTAAGTGCTCAGTATCATGAGGTGCCTAGTGTTGTGAGGTGGCTAGTTTTGTGAGGTGCCTAGTGTTGTGAGGTGGCTAGTGTTGTGAGGTGCCTAGTGTTGTGAGGTGCCTAGTGTTGAGAGGTGCTCAGTGTCGTAAAGTGTTCAGTATCATGAGGTGCCTAGTGTTGTGAGGTGCTCAGTGTAGTAAAATGCTCAGTATCATGAGGTGCCTAGTGTTGTGAGGTGCCTAGTGTTGTGAGGTGACTAGTGTTGTGAGGTGCCTAGTGTTGTGAGGTGCCTAGTGTTGTGAGGTGCTCAGTGTCGTAAAGTGCTCAGTATCATGAGGTGCTAAGTGTTGTGATGTACCTAGCGTTGTGAGGTGCCTAGTGTTGTGAGGTGCTCTGTGTCGTAAAGTGCTCAGTATCATGAGGTGCCTAGTGTTGTGAGGTACCTAGTGTTGTGAGGTGCCTAGTGTTGTGAGGTGCTCAGTGTCGTAAAGTGCTCAGTATCATGAGGTGCTAAGTGTTGTGATGTACCTAGCGTTGTGAGGTGACCTAGTGTTGTGAGGTGCCTAGTGTTGAGAGGTGCTCAGTGTCGTAAAGTGTTCAGTATCATGAGGTGCCTAGTGTTGTGAGGTGCTCAGTGTAGTAAAATGCTCAGTATCATGAGGTGCCTAGTGTTGTGAGGTGCCTAGTGTTGTGAGGTGACTAGTGTTGTGAGGTGCCTAGTGTTGTGAGGTGCCTAGTGTTGTGAGGTGCTCAGTGTCGTAAAGTGCTCAGTATCATGAGGTGCTAAGTGTTGTGATGTACCTAGCGTTGTGAGGTACCTAGTGTTGTGAGGTGCCTAGTGTTGTGAGGTGCTCTGTGTCGTAAAGTGATCAGTATCATGAGGTGCCTAGTGTTGTGAGG
>WNWK01013602.1:32500-54659 GCA_009830355.1 Cherax destructor
CTTTCTGTTTTACTCTTAATTCTTTCAATAATAACTCTACCATACACTTTACCAGGTACACTCAACAGACTTATTCCCCTATAATTTTTGCACTCTCTTTTGTCCCTTTGCCTTTATACAAAGGAACAATACACGCTCTCTGCCAATCCCTAGGTACCTTACCCTCTTCCATACATTTATTAAATAATAGCACCAACCACTCCAAAATTATATCCCCACCTGCTTTTAACATTTCTATCTTTATCCCATCAATCCCAGCTGCCTTACCCCCTTTCATTCTACCCACTGCCTCACGAACGTCCCCTACACCCACAACTGGCTCTTCCACACTCCTACAAGATGTTATTCCTCCTTGCCCTACACACGAAATCACAGCTTCCCTGTCTTCATCAACATTTAACAAATCCTCAAAATATTCTCTCCATCTTCCCGATACCTCTAACTCTCCATTTAATAACTCTCCTCTCCTATTTTTAACTGTCAAATCCATTTGTTCTCTAGGCTTCCTCAACTTATTAATCTCATTCCAAAACTTTTCTTATTTTCAACAAAATTTGCTGATAACATCTCACCCACTCTCTCATCTGCTCTCTTTTACATTGCTTCACCACTCTTTTAACCTCTCTTTTTCTCTCCATATACTCTTCCCTCCTTGCATCACTTCTACTTTGTAAAAACCTCTCATATGCTAACTTTTCTCCCCTTTCTACTCTCTTTACATCATCATTCCACCAATCGCTCCTCTTCCCTCCCGCACCCACTCGCCTGTAACCACAAACTTCTGCTGAACACTCTAACACTACATTTTTAAATCTACCCCATACATTTTCGACCCCATTGCCTACACTCTCACTAGCCCATCTATCCTCCAATAGTTGTTTATATCTTACCCTAACTGCCTCCTCTTTTAGTTTATAAACCTTCACCTCTCTTTTACTTACTGATTCTATTTTCCTTGTATCCCATCTACCTTTTACTCCCACTGTAGCTATAACTAAAAAGTGATCTGATATATCTGTAGCCCTCTATAAACATGTACATCCTGAAGTCTACTCAACAGTCTTTTATCTATCAATACATAGTCCAACAAACTACTGTCATTACGCCCTACATCATATCTTGTATATTTATTTATCCTCTTTTTCTTAAAATATGTATTACCTATAACTAAACCCCTTTCTATACAAGTTCAATCAAAGGGCTCCCATTATCATTTACACCTGGCACCCCAAACTTACCTACTACACCCTCTCTGCATGTTTCTCCCACTTTAGCATTTAGGTCCCCTACCACAATTACTCTCTCATTTGGTTCAAAAGTTCCTATACATTCGCTTAACATCTCCCAAAATCTCTCTCTCTCCTCTACACTCCTCTCTTCTCCAGGTGCATACACGCTTATTATGACCCACTTTTCGCATCCGACCCTTATTTTAATCCACATAATCCTTGAATTTACACATTTATATTCCCTCTTTTCCTTCCATAACTGATCCTTCAACATTATTGCTACCCCTTCCTTAGCTCTAACTCTCTCAGATACTCCTGACTTAATCCCATTTATTTCTCCCCTGAAACTCGCCTACCCCTTCAGCTTTGTTTCGCTTAGGGCCAGGACATCCATCTTCTTTTCATTCATAACATCGGCAATCATCTCTTTCTTATCATCCGCACTACATCCACGCACATTCAGACAACCCAATTTTATAAAGTTTTTCTTCTTCTCGTTTTTAGTAGATTTGTACAGGAGAAGGGTTACTAGCCCATTGCTCCCGGCATCTTAGTCGCCTCATACGACACGCATGGCTTACGGAGGAAAGATTCTTTTCCACTTCCCCATATATATATATATATATATATATATATATATATATATATATATATATATATATATATATATATATATATATATATATATATAATATATATATATACATATATATATATATATATATATATATATATATATATATATATATATATATATATATATATATATATATATATATATATATATATATATATATACTATATAGAGCTTCATACAACTATTTACACTATATACAGCAGAATAAGTATTAGTGCACGCCACGGTAGTCAAGGCAAAACATCAGCAAAGAGAGAAGAGACAACCGTGCAGCAACCAACACAGAGTGGAAATGACAATGGTAAACATGTGAGTGGAATCCACTTCACCTTTACAATTGCCAGATCCACATTATGATTGGCTGAACCTAGGTGCTGATCTGATGATGGGGCCCCGATCATCAAACCCTTAGCAACATGTTTCGCTGGTTGGTGAGGCAGCCTAAATGGGTGTGTTAACATGCTCCGAATAAGGTGACGTACTCTTTGCATGCAACATGAGTGCCATGGTGGCACTCTACCCATTTGAGGTATAAGCCTAGTCCTGAGCCCTCTTGGGGTGGGGATGTTGCATGCAAAGAGTACGTCACCTTATTCAGAGCATGTTAACACACCCTTGGTGAAGGAAAATACAAGCTCCAAGCTCCCTTTACGCTCAGGATAACAGGCCTTGAAAACCTGAGGTTGTAATACTGCGTAAGTCTGGAAATATAAAAATTTCAAATTTTTTGTGAGATTGTGATGGTGGTGTCAATTAATGCACCTTCCATGTACTTCTGCCTCCGCTGGAAAATTTTGCGGATGACTAATCTTTCCTCATTTCATTTCATCAAGTGGTCACACTTGTCCCTCATTTACATAGGTATTGTGATGGTCATTTCGGTTAAAAGCGTATTTACGTTCGTTGATTTTAAGTTCCAATGATCTATCATATCCAAACGTACTTTGATCACATCTTCCACATGGTAAAATGCAATTTCTTGCACTGGTACAGTTGCTACTATGTTTCTGCACATTTTTTTTTTTGACAAGGAGATGTATATAACCACTACACACACAACCCGCACATATAAAAGAGAGGAGCTTACGACGATGTTTCGGCCCGACTTGGACCATTTACAAAGTCACGCTAACACACAAAGACGGGGGACGTGGTATATATAGGCAGGCAGACAGGCAGGGAGGGTACCAGAGAGTGGGGTAATAATGGAGTAAGTAGTGGAAGTGGTAGTAGTAGTAGTAATAGTAGTAGTAGAGACAGTCATATACTAGAGGAGCACTGCAATGAGGCTAGCGGCCCGCAAGGGTGGGACGAGAACACAGAGGGAGGAAAGGCGAATAAAAGACAAATACCAGGCAAAAGAAAAGAAAGAAAGGAAAACCCATAGGAGCAAAAAGGAGAAGAGGGAAGAGATGAAAGGGGAAGGAATCAGGTTAAGTCACGGGTGTTCTGAAGTTTAGAGCATTTAACAATGTAATGAGAGAGGAAAGCATCAACAGAGACAAAGCCAGGGCTAAGATTCATACAGGGAAAGTTGTGTATAAGGGAGGATTCAACCAGGCGGCGACTATGAAAGTTAGACGTAGGGTAGACAGTTTTAGCAGAAGACCAATCAATAGGATGACTGTGATCTCTGACATGACAGAAAAGAGCATTATTAGTGTCAAAAAGCCTAACACTATTTTTGTGCTCCCTGAGTCTGTCAGAAAGAGATCGGCCAGTTTCTCCGAAGTACTGAAGAGGACAGGAGGAGCAAGAAATAGAGTAGACACCAGGAGAATCTGTGGAGGGAGGGGAGGTATGAACTAGATTAGTGCGAAGAGTGTTAGTCTGACGAAAGGTAAGTTTGATGTCTAAGGAACGGAGAGAGTTGCTGAGATTAGAGAGACCAGAGATGTAGGGAAGGCAGAGGACTGGAGAGTTCTCAGGAGTAGAGGGTTTAGGAGAGAAGAAAGTCCGTTTGGCACGAGAGAAAGCAGAGTCTATGAAATGGAAAGGGTAGCCCAGGCGGGAAAATGAATTGTGCCTTTTTGTTATTTATATAACCACTATTTATGAGATGGTGAAGTTGCTTGTTGAAAAGCGATGGAATTCGTGGTGTTGATAAGAGCAAATTCCAAATAGAGTTCGCAATTTAGGCCTGTTTCCTTGATGACAAGTTATGATTCTTGAAACACAACGAGATGATTGTGGGTGATTGTGTATAAAGTAGGTATTGGTTGCATCATCCCTTTGGCAGGCTTCTGTATGTTCAGTGGTACTTTTTTTTAGGCTCCTAGATGTTCCTTAAGTAGAGTTTATCACATCCCTACATGAAAGATTAATTTAATATGCTGTGTGAAAATTGCTCTCAGGTTCTTGATGGAGTCGAATTATTCCTGGATACATTAGTCTTGGTCTTAGCAATGAGTATGTGGATATTCTCCGAGATTTGCTCTCCAGGGGAAGCAATAAATAGGTCTGGAAGCTCCTTTTGTCTACTGGTGTGAAATCTTTTGACAGCCATTTTTCTTCAATCGTTAATACTATCTTCTGTGTATTTAAGATTGGAAAAAAGTGTTGCATATATAAGTGCATTTATCTTTGAGGAGATCAGAGGTCGAGGTTCCATTAGCTCTTAAATATAACCCTACGATGACGTCTCTCCTAGTGCGTGAGTTTTGGTGTGATTAATCAGTATGTGATCTAGAAAATAAGGTTTTCTATAGATTGTAAAATCCAGTTTCTTGTCATTCTCGTAAATTAAGACATCAATAATGAATATAGAATAATCCTGTTTTTTTCTTTATGGTTAAATGTCCTCTTAAAATAAAGAAAAAAACTGTTCTGTACGATAACTAATAGAAGTGAAATTAATTGAAGTAATGCTTCTATTAAAATTAAAAATAACCCATCGATTTTGAGGAAGGTTAAAGCAGCTTTGTCAAAAATGCAAGTTTATACTGGAAGGTTCTTTATTCATATTAGTATTGCACTGAACTTACATCATTAGCTTTATCTAACTTATACTGGGTATCAAATCATGTTGAACACTGTGCTGAATGTGTAAGTATTTCAGTAAATGGTCGAATTGTAAGGTGGTATTCTGTACTAGTGCTTATTAGAAGCAGGTGCACTATATTATGTTTTTTATGTTATGCTGGACGCATCTCCACATACCTCATTTAAAAATTATATATTTTATGAGATTCGACGGGCCTTCTTTGCCACCATTTCTATTTTGATGGTATGAGTGGCATTCCTCCGCGAGACATCACTGGCCCTTTCAGGAGTTATGCCAAAACCATTTTCATAAGATTTCATTTGCCACTAGTAAAGTTTTTACAGTTGGTCGGGGGTGCCTCAGCTAGATTTAATTGGTCACTGGAACTGCTTTTATGACTCGCTGGATGAACTTTTCCACACTTCACCTGCCATTACTTCTGGTGTTATGATGGCAGTCCTCTCAGCTCCCCAGATGGAAGCTGCTGCTTGATGCTGCTCTTCTCTCATCTCTGGGAACATGTTCATCTAAAAAATTTTCTGCAATTTTCTCTTAAACTATATTGAAACCCTTATTTTAGAGATGATTTATTGCAAAAATAATAATGGGGGGTTTTTAGTATTCACGAAAATACATGTCGAATGTAACAAGAGAGTAAACATGAGAAGATTATGGGAACAAGAAAATTCTAAGACCCATCAGCACTCACACACTTACTATTTAAAACTAAGATAGACACAAAACTTATATGTGGTCAAACACAAATCTCTTCGCAAATAAGGTGAAATAACCAAAATAAGAAGTGCAGAAGGCACGGAAAGGCTGCAAAAGGGTAGGGGTGGTTTTGATAAGGACCTGCCTTGTATGGGCCAGTAGGCCTTCTGCAGTGTTCCTCCATTTATCATGCAATATGTTATAAGAACTGAATTTTTCGTAATGCAAGATTATGAGAAATTATTAAAACAAAGAAGACCAATAACTGAGTAGATGTTCGATAGAGACTAAAACCTTAATTAAATCAAAATGACGAAGGTGTGAGTATAATGACATGCATATCAAATAATCAGAGGTGCACATCATCTGAATAACATCTGGAGCAAATGCACGTTCATTAAACGTAAGATTACCTTTAAGAAATCTCCGAAAAGCATTATATGTTGGACCGGATCAAGTATCTCAAAAAACTGGATAAATTATAGGTTGAAGAGAAATTGACTATAAGTAGAGGGTAAAGGAGCTGAACCTGTTGAAATTAGCGGAGTGAAGGGTCAGATGAGATATGATACTGTTGCGCAAATTACTTAGAGAACTTGATAGCGTGTACAAGAATTGAGTAGTCAAGAGGCACATTTGTAAATTAAAGATACAGGGATGGTACGTTCATATATAGTTTTGAAAAGTTAGTATGATAAGACTGACAACGCTAGGAGGGAGGCAGAGTTGCTATATGAAATTTTCAAATAGCGCTAAACTCTTTCTTAAACGGTGCTAAATTTTGCTATAAACAACTAAAAAACAAGATGCTAAGACTAAATAATACTATATAATCATTACTCTTACTCGCGAGTGTAAAGATTTTAATTTCAAATCTGTTAAATTCTAATCAGCTATATCTTGCTCTGTGTTGCTGTTCCATATGGTGAGTGTTCTCTCAATGTGTGTAAGACATAGCAAGTTGAAGGGAATGTTGTTGCTGTTCCTTATGGTGAGTGTTCTCTCAATGTGTGTAAGACATAGCAGGTTGAAGGGAATGTTGTTGCTGTTCCTTATGGTGAGTGTTCTCTCAATGTGTGTAAGACATAGCAGGTTGAAGGGAATGTTGTTGCTGTTCCTTATGGTGAGTGTTCTCTCAATGTGTGTAAGACATAGCAGGTTGAAGGGAATGTTGTTGCTGTTCCTTATGTTGAGTGTTCTCTCAATGTGTGTAAGACATAGCAGGTTGAAGGGAATGTTGTTGCTGTTATTGACTCCAGCCATAACAGAACCATTATCAGGTGAAAGTTGCATAGCTTTCCAATGAATTCTTTAAAGTATTGTATACTGCTTCAATATTGCAGACCCACAGTTCAACGAGGTCAGTATAAGAAATCACAGCCTGCTTCTTTCTCTCACAATAATCCCTTATAGCTATACACTGTAGCTCAGTTAAATATATGTGATTTATTTATTTGTAAGCTGAATTTAATATTTCCAAAACGTAAGAACATAAGAAAGGAGGAACACTGCAGTAGGCCTGTTGGCCCATACTGAGCAGGTCCTTCACAAATCCAACCCACTAACAGAACATTTGCCCAATACACTTTCAGTGCTACACTAACAATAAGCTCTGACAAATCTATTTACTCATGTGCAAGTCTCACTCAAATCCAACCCATCACATTCATATATTAACCCATCTCATTCATATATTAACCCATCTCATTCATATATTAACCCATCTCATTCATATATTAACCCATCTCATTCATATATTAACCCATCTCACTCATATATTAACCCATCTCATTCATATATTAACCCATCTCATTCATATATTAACCCATCTCATTCATATATTAACCCATCTCATTAATATATTAACCCATCTCATTCATATATTAACACATCTTATTCATATATTAACCCATCTCATTCATATATTAATATGAATGATCCTTCGGCTATAAACAAAGACACACTTGCCAGTTTCTTTTACATCATAACTTAGTTTTTCAATTAAAACATTGTCTTTGTGATGAATGTTTCTTTAGTTTTGTTTGTTTCACAGTTTTTTTTTTTTGTCATTCATTGTCAAATTTGGCTGCCACTTAAGTAAAATTTGCAGTACTACTTATAAAAATATTTTGTGACATTTTTTTAGATTAAGTGTCAATAAGTTATCGAACTCTGCAATATTGACAATATTTCTTACTCATAATGCTTACAGCCATGATAAATCAGGCGAGAATAATAGTGTGTGAGGGTGATAGACACAGCACAAGCGATGGTCTCAAGAGCTTTACACAACTGGTGTGTGGTAGTGGAAGTCACGTTCACTTCCATTACACAAGGACGTCTGTCTGATGCATCGCTTAAATTCTAGACAGTTCATGGAGCCGAGGATCACCCATACTAGAAATGTCTTCTAACAAGAAGGTAGGAATCAATATCTTCGTTTTTGTTTATTTTTTATCGTTTAGGTTTGTGTTAATTTTATATAAATATATAAATATATATATATATATATATATATATATATATATATATATATATATATATATATATATATATATATATATATATATATATATATATATATATATATATATATATATATATGTGTATATATATATGTGTATATATATTTTAATTTTAAGCAAAATATAGTAAAAGACGCTAAACTAGAGCCATTCTAGGTATTAAAGATTAGCGGAATGCGTTGAATCTAGCTCAAAAAGCGCTAAGTTTGCAATTTTGACTGGGAAGAAACTCGGTAATATTAGTTACGAGGCAGGACCAACACCAGAGAATCCAACCTTATAACCACAAATGAGTGCGTTAATAGGTGAGTTCGTAAGTACACACACACACATACGCACACACACACACACACACACACACACACACACACATACGGTACAAATGTTTGCAACGATACTAATGGAAGAGCAAGGAAATATGAGACATGAGGAGAGTCTAAAGGGTCTAAATCATATATATACTAATATACTCATTTTAAACTATTAAATTCAACTTAAAATAGCTTTCTCCTACTCCCCCTAAAAAACAAATATAAATATTTTAAACACCTCAGGTGTAACCCATTGAAAACATAGCTACTCCTATGCCTAGTCTGGTGTTACCTCCTATTTATCCCTACAATTAAAATCTCTCGTATAAAGAGCTTTACCCTTCTACGACTTCAGAAGACAGAATGATATAATAACATCATTATGACATACAAAATATTTTGAGGAATTGACTGGGTTGACAGAGCCAAGGTGTTAGAGAGGAGGACCCCAGATACACATGGGCGCAGCTGAATGTTAAAAATAAATGTGTCACATAGATGCTGGAAATACCTCTTTAGCGAAGTGGTAGAGGCAGGATCAATACTTCGTTTTAAAAGGATGTATGACGGAGCTCACGCTGCCAGGTGAGGGACTGACCAGCAAAGACGCGGGGCCAGGAGCTGAAGCTCGATCCCTATAATGACGAGAAGGTGAGTTCAAATAGGTGAGTATACACTGTGGCGTGCGTTGAGTATCTTACATCGATTCGGTATGCATCACATAACCCACGTCTTGCATTTCTTCTAATAAGGCAAACCGGTAGTTATGGTTAGGCAGTTGTTGGGGCCCCAACAACCGTATGTCCGAGATCGCTTGAACTGTTGCATAAAAACAGGAATAAATTCTGAAATAACACATACAGAGTCTGTCTGGATAGAATTTTCAGGGGGGCATGAAAAATTGATTTTAGGTGTGATATACCGTCCCCCAAACTTAGATAGGGACTAAGGGAGACTACTATGGGAGGAAATTGTTAAGGCCACAATGCACGATAACGTAGTTATTCTGGGAGACTTCAACTTTAGTCAGATTGATTGGAATTTTTTGACTGGGAATTTAGAATCTAACAACTTCTTAGAAGTAGTTCAAGATTGTTTTTTGAAGCAGTTTGTGACAGAACCTACAAGGGGAAATAACCTGCTTGACTTGATTCTGGCAAACAAGGAAACCCTTGTAAATAATTTAGAAATTACAGAGGAACTTGGCACAAGCGACCACAAATCAATTACCTTTAGCATTGAATGGAAGTTTCATAGTAGGAATAACTCAGTAAAGGTCCCAGATTTTCGCTTAGCAGATTACAATGGACTTAGAGAACACTTATCATCTGTGGACTGGGGTAACGAAGAGAGCTATCAATATGACAGTTTTCTGAACACTATACATGCTGCCCAAAGAACATTTATCCCATAAAAAGAAATTAGATCGAATAGAAATGACCAAAATTAATGAATAATAGGCTCAAATATCTTTTAGGGCAGAAGAAAAGAATTTATAGGCGCATGAAAAGAGGTGAGGGTCATCTTATACATCAGTATACTGTATTAATATTGGTAGAATTACTGACAATATGTTAAGTAAAAGGACACAAATATTTGCCACTAATGAGACATTTTATTGTGGCAACGTTTCGCTCTCCAAGAGCTTTTTCAAGCCGTTACAAGCAATACATGGACACAGAGGGTATATATATATATATATATATATATATATATATATATATATATATATATATATACTCTCAATGTCTCATTAGTTGCATTTGTGTCCTTTTACTTAACAATCAGTATACTGACATTAAGAGGGACGTTAAAAAGGGGATAAGAAAAGCTAAACAGGACTGCGAAATTAAAGTTGCTAGGGATTCGAAAACTAACCCAAACATTTTTTTCCAGGTGAATAGAACAAAAGTTAGAGATAAGATAGGTCCCCTTAAAAATAATTATGGGTATCTTACTGACAAAGAGAATGAAATGTTCTCTTTTTTTAATAATTATTTTCTCTCGGTTTTCACTCAGGAAGACACTAATTATATCCCAATAATTAGGTTTTTTAGTGGGCCTGAAAAAGATAAATTATGTAGTATCACAGTCACTAGAAAATGGTTATCAAACAGATAGACCGTTTGAAGCAAAATAAATCGCCCGGTCCTGCTGAGCTTTTTTCAAGGGTTCTTAAGGAATGCAAAATCGATCTCTGTGAACCCTTAACTAACATTTTTAATTTATCTCTTCAAACAGGTGTAGTGTCTGATACGTGGAAGATGGCTAATGTAATTCCTATTTTTAAAGCAGGGGACAAGTCGTTACCGTCAAATTACCGCCCAATAATTCTAACCTCAATTGTAGGCAAATTACTAGAGTCAATTATAGCTGATAATATAAGAAGCCATCTCGATAGGCATAATTTGATTAATGATACTCAACATGGATTCACCAGGAGCCGTTCCTGCCTAACTAATTTATTAACTTTTTTCAGTAAGGCTTTTGAGACCCTTGATCATGATAAAGAATTCGATATTGTTTATTTGGATTTTAGTAAGGCTTTTGATAGAGTACCACATCAGAGACTCTTAAAGAAAGTGGCAGCTCATGGCATTGGGGAAAAAGTGTTGTCATGAATCGAGTCATGGCTCACCAATAAGAAGCAGAGGGTGTGCATAAATGGGGTTAAATCTGAGTGGGGACCTGTAACAAGTGGCGTTCCACTGGGATTGGTTTTGGGTCCGTTGTTATTTATAATATATATAAATGACCTTGATGAGGGAATTACTAGTGATATGAGCAAATTCGCCGATGACACGAAAATAGGTAGGATAGTCGATTCAGACGTAGAAGTCAGGGAATTTCAGGAGGATTTAGACAAACTCAATTCCTTGTCAGAAAAGTGGCAGATGCAATTCAATGTAGATAAATGCAAGATTCTGAAGCTCGGGAATGTTCATAACCCAAGCACCTACCAGCTTAATAATGTTGAACTCAGCCGTACAGAATGCGAAAATGACTTGGGGGTTATGGTAAGCAGCAACCTCAAATTAAGTCAGCAATGCCTAAGCGTAAGAAATAAGGCAAATAGATTACTGGGATTTATATCAAGAAGTGTAAGTAACAGAAGTCCAGCGGTTATACTACAGCTATATACATCATTAGTAAGGCCTCACCTAGATTACGCAGCTCAGTTCTGGTCTCCATTTTACAGAATGGATATAATTCGTTAGAAAACATTCAGCGGCGAATGACAAAGTTAATTCATAGCATTAGAAATCTTCCGTATGAAGAAAGATTGAAGACCCTTAAATTACATTCACTTGTAAGACGAAGAATGAGGGGAGACATGATCGAGGTATTAATAAGGGGGATATAAATATGGTCTTGAGGATATCTCTCCAAGAGAGAACCCGCAATAATGGATTCAAGTTAGATAAGTTTAAATTTAGAAAGGATATAGGAAAGTATTGGTTTGGTAATAGGGTATTTGATGAGTGGAACAGTCTGCCTAGTAGGGTTATTGAAGCTAGAGCCTTCGGTAGTTTCAAATTTAGGTTAGATAAATAAATGAGTGAGAGGGGTTGGATTTGAGTGGGACTCGCATATGAGTTAATTGAATCATCAAAGCTTATTTCTTGGGTAGAATTGAAAATTAGGTTGGGCAATTATTCTGTTAGTGGGACGGATTGTGAAGGACTTGCCTAGTATGGGCCAACAGGCCTGCTGCAGTGTTCCTTCTTTCTTATGTTCTTATGTCACGGCGAGAGGTTGGCACGAAACGTAATGATATTATACTTAGAGTCAGTCTCTCACTTATTATGGCTGATTACTCATTCTAGTCTCTACTTATTCGTATACTAACTACCTACTATGTTGCTCTATAGCACACTCTGTAACTATCGAAAATATTAGTGGTGGTAATGTCTGGGTACTCAAAGAACTACTCTTGGTGCTTACCTTTGCTTTTATTACGCTTTGGTCTTTTCCTGAACGGTAACTTACTTTCCAGCCAGGTACACAGGCTTGCTATCCTGTACCTCTGTCCGTAATACACACACACACTGGAGACAGGATCCATACATAGCTTTAAGAAGAGGTATGATAAAGCACATGGAGCAGGGAGGGGATCTAGTAGCGACCAGTGAAGAGGCGTAGCCAAGAGCTATGAATCGACCCCTGTTTACCTGGAGTTTACCTGGAGAGAGTTCCAGGGGTCAACGCCCCTGCGGCCCGGTCTGTGACCAAGCCTCATGTTGGATCAGAGCCTAATCAACCAGGCTGTTACTGCTGGCCGCACGCAGTCCAACGTACGAACCACATCCTGGCTGGTCAGGCACCGACTTTAGGTGCCTGTCCAGTGCCTGCTTGAAAACGGCCAGAGGTCTATTGGTAATCCCCCTTATGTATGCTGGGAATCAGTTGAACAGTCTTGGGCCCCTGACACTTATTGTGTTGTCTCTCAACGTGCTAGTGGCACCCCTGCTTTTCATTGGGGGGATGTAACCACAATTAGGTGAGCACACACACACACACGCACACACAGAAAGGTCTGACCTAGAAGGAGAGGCTAAAAAAAAAAAATTATATTTTATAACTTGAGAGGAAAGAAATTAGAGGATTCGCCTGACAGTGCTCCGCCCACTTTTTTTTTTTTTAGAACTGAGAAAATAATTATGAAATTATGTAGGCTTAGATCAGAAAAAAAATCAGACTGCTTGACATAAGTGAGGGACTTTCTATTTTTTAGTTTGAACTTTCTCTAAAGAAGAAGGTTATAAGAAAAATGTGTATAATTAGTTATAAAGTAGGCAGAGGGAACGAGCAGTTAGTCTGTCACTACCTTCTGTTGGAAAACAACTTGGAGAAAAACCCATTGAATGCAAATAGACATAAAAAGTTGAATATGTTGGCATTTTTCAAACAGTAGTTAAAGAACAAACAGAAACATGAATTTAACATGAAGTATTTCAGTACCTGAGCAGTCCGAAAAAATATATCCAGATATATCATAACCCCATTCCCTGTACCTCAATGCACGTGAGTGGAACAGGGCAAAGTGTGGCAAAAGCTGATAATTCAGTTAGCGTTGAAAACTTAAGGAGAATCAGAAAAGACATTCACACATTATCAGGAAACGAAAATCTAAATTTCTTAACTAAGAATGGTGAATTAAGACATGCACGGTCCAAATCTAGTGTTATATATATATATATATATATATATATATATATATATATATATATATATATATATATATATATATATATATATATATATATATATATATATATATATATATATATCGTCGTTTTTGCCCGCCTCATGGTGAGCGAAAATCACACATGACGCTCTAACCCACAGGACCACGCAAGCCTACAAGAACCAAGCACCCAGCAGAGCTAGGTGTTTTACCTTGATCGGAGGACATACGGTGGTGTGGGTGCCTCTGAGCTAATTTCATTCTACTCCACGTTTGGTGTACTAGCCTCCACGAGCAGTATTTAATAGTATTGTAACTACGAACGATTGGTATTGAATCAATAACAACACTGCAACTAGCCGAGGATTCAAACCCATGTCGTTTTGGCCCTCCTCATGGTGAGCGGATGTCCTCGGATCCAGGTAAAGCATCTAGCTCTGCTGCGTGCTTGGTTCTTGTAGGATTGCGTGGTCCTGTGGGTTAGAGCGTTATGTGTGATTTTCACTCACTAGAGAGGCAGAGGCCAAAACACATCATAAAAATTTCGAATCCTCGGCTATCGCAGGTTTATTAATTCAATACCATTCGTATGTCATTACATATAATATATTTATATATATATATATATATATATATATATATATATATATATATATATATATATGAGGGCAACGACATCATAATGAGAAGTCTCACCACAGCCCGTTGCCCAGCCCAACAGGAACCTCAAATGCAGAGGTCTGACGGAAGTCAAAAGCGTCCTGATGGAGCCGCTATGCTACCCTGGAAGGATGGTAAGCAGAATGCATGAGACTACACCTGTGCTGCCACATTGGCGGACACCTACTTGCTATACTCCGTAGCTAAAGGGGGTGGAGCTGCCAGCAACAGGGAGACCCAGAAGACCCATAAATATGAAGGCCTTCCGCCTTCCTATAACTTCATCCCAATAGGGTCGGAGACTCTTCGAGCATGGGTCAAGTGTGCTCTAAAGTTCTTCAAAGAGCTGGGGGAAAAACTCATCATAGAAACGAAGGACCACAGGGCAGCCAGCTTCCTCTTTCAGAGACTCAGTGTCGCGATCCAGAGGGGAAATGCCTGCAGCATTCTGGAAACGCAGCCCACCGCTTGGGAGGTGGACGATGTATTAGATATGAAGCTCTGTGTTGTTATCTATGTTGTTCTACTCCCCATTCTATTTTTGTCAATGTATTTTGTCTTTAAATAAAGTATACACCGAATATAAAATATAGGGGGTGGTAGGAGAAAATATTCAAACAGCTTTAGGGAGAACCTTGAGTTTTCCCTGAAGCAAGTTTATATATATATATATATATATGTATAAACACTAATCTCGAACGTACGAACCTTAAAACAAGGTACAGAGTGCTTTAACCACCGTACCACACTGGACCAATATGTTGGCGCCTAGCCAACGCTAGACGAGAAGGGGATTTACTTATGTATACTGTGATATTGGAAGTTCTCATCACTAAGATGTCTGAACAAATAGGACATATCTCAACTTCCTGGCCAACCATATTTTTAAAGAGACGGTTTTCTCGCCTTTTTTATGAACTGTCAGTAACGCAACGCAGTGTTCTTAATCAATTTACCTTAAAGTACTGAGACTTGGCAAATGGTGTAGAAACTTCAATTATTATAATCTCAATTGCAAGCTCTGCCAGCGTCTCAATGATATCTCAACTTGAGGGATTACTCCTCCGGTTGAAGAAATTATTTTGTTATATTAACTTTGCTTAGTCCTTGATTTTTTTCCCTTCATGTTAGGTTTATTAAATAAATTGTCAGCCATTTCCCAGTTAATCTGACACTATTTACTGTTATTTTAATTCTTGTTTATCAGTGTAATTTTCCATACTTTTTTTCTCAGGGAAAAACCACTCCAACTATAATTTCCTTAACACTGCATTGAAATTGATATTATACCTTAAAATCACTGCTACAGTTGCTTCTGCAATTACCATTACTGCTACTTCTTTTGTTTTTTGTTGCTGTTCCTACTACTTCTACTCCTGCTTTCCACAATATGGCTGTCATTACAATTATTTCTACCACTGTTTTTCTACTACTGTTGCTGTTTTACTATTTATGTATTCCTACTGTTGCTGCTGCCATTTATGCTATTATTGCTTCTGCTCCATATATCACAAGGATTTTGATTTATATATTTCTGCAACTTTTGTTTCAAATTTTTCTAATGTTCTTCATAGTACTGCTGCTGCTGCTGCTGCTATTTCTACTATTACTGTTGCTGCACATGCTAATATTTACCTTCCGACTGATCAGGCCATTACAATTGATGTTACTATTTTTTCAACTGCATTAACACTGCTGCTGCTTCAATTGCTGCCACCATTGTTTCTATTATTCCGCTTTTCATTTCTTATTTATAATAATAATATTTTTTTATTATTAACACATACGTCATTTCTCACCAAGGCAGGGTGGCCCACCAAAGAAAAACTTTCATCATCACTCACTCCATCACTGTCTTGCCAGAGGCGTTCTTACACTACAGCTACAAAACTGCAACATAAACACCCCACATTCAGAGTGCCGGCACTGTAGTTCCCATCTCCAGGATTCAAGTCCGGCCTGCCTGTTTTCCTGAAACCCTTTATAAATGTTACCTTGCTTACACTCCAACAGCAAATCAAGTCCTAAAAACCATTTGTGTCCATTCGCTCCGATCTAACACGCTCACGCACACAAAACATCCTTTACCCTCCCCCTCCAACCTTTTCAAAACCGACCCCTACCCCGCCTTCCCTCCACTACAGATTTATACACTCTTAAAGTAATTCTATTTTGTTCCATCCTTTCTACATTTCCAAACCATCTCAATAACCCCTCCCAGCCCTCTAGATGGTAATCCCACACCTCCTCCTAATCTCCAAACTACGGATTCTCTGCATTATATTCACACCACACATTGACCTCAGACATGACATCTCCACTCACTCCAGCCTTCTCCTTGTTGCAACATTCACAACCCATGTCTCACACCGCTACAAGAGTGTTGGTATAACTATACTCTCATACATTCCACTCTTTGCTTTCATGGATAAAGTTCTCTGTCTCCACAAGCTCCTCAGTGCACCACTCACCTTTTTCCCCTTGTTAATTCTATGATTCACCTCATCCTTCATAGATCCATCTTCTGATACATCCACACCCAAATATCTGAACACATTCACCTCCTCCATACTCTCTCCCTCCAATCTGATATCCAATCTTTCATTATCTATTTTTTTTATCCGAATCACCTTACTCTTTCCTATATTCACTTTTAATTTCCTTTGTTTGCATACCCTTCCAAACTCATCCACCAACCTCTGCAATTTCTCTTCAGAATCCCCCAAAAGCACAGTGTCATCAGCAAAGAGCAACTGTGACAACTCCCACTTTGTGTTAGATTCTTTATCTTTTAACCCCACACCTCTTGCCAACACCCGAGCATTCACTTCTCTTACAACTCCATCTATTAATATATTGAACAATTATAATAATAATATTATTATTATTATTATTATTATTATTATTATTATTATTATTATTATTATTATTATTATTATTATTTATTTCAATGCTAATAATGAAAAAAACGTAAACTATAATCTTAAGTTTATAAAAAAATTGATAATTTACCACACAACAGCTAGTCTAGTCGAGGACAAATATTCACGAAAGAACATAAAAAATTTAAGCTCAAAATTTGTCACCCTAAAAATTTAATTATGATTGATCTTTCATTTTACTTCCTCTATGGAAAAGTAAATAAAAACAATTTTAAAGTCCGCGAGAGCAAAGACAGGAGAGGAGTGCCACTACCTTGTTACCTGGTGGTTATGTGATACACTTGCTAATTAATGTCTATGTAAATATCACATATTAATTTCAATTTCTGAACGCTGTCTTCTGAGTGTTGTGGTGATGGTGGTGGAGCAGTTGTTATGGACTGTAGTGGTGGAGGTGGGGATTGTGGTAGAGTTAGGTGCTAGTGGTGGTTGTGAAAGTGGCGATGATAAAGATTGTAGAGATAGTGATTGTGGTTGTGGTATGTTATTACTTTATTTTTGTAGTGACTCTTCTTGTTGAATGTTGCTGATATTGTTGTAGTTGGTGTAGGAAAAGGAGGAAAAGAAAGTTTTTCAGATTTATGGGTTAAAGTGAGATTTATTGTAGGATTGTCAAAACAATTGATTGTGGTAAGTGTTGAAGAGTGGTGATGATTGTAATAATGGGTGGTAGTGGAGGTGGTTTTGGTGAGTAGTGGTTGTGCAGGTGAGAGTCAATGATAATAGACTGAGATAGTGGTGGTAGTTGTAGTGGTGAGGGTCAATGACAGTGGACTGAGATAGTGGTGGTAGTTGTAGTGGTGAGGGTCAGTGATAGTAGACTGAGGTAGTGGTGGTAGTTGTAGTGGTGAGAGTCAATGATAGTAGACCAAGGAAGTGGTGGTAGTTGTAGTGGTGAGGATCAGTGATAGTAGACTGAGATAGTGGTGGTAGTTGTAGTGGTGAGAGTCAATGATAGTAGACCGAGGTAGTGGTGGTAGTTGTAGTGGTGAGGGTCAGTGATAGTAGACTGAGGTAGTGGTGATAGTTGTAGTGGTGAAGGTCAGTGATAGTAGACTGAGGTAGTGGTGGTAGTTGTAGTGGTGAGAGTCAATGATAGTAGACCGAGGTAGTAGTGGTAGTTGTAGTGGTGAGGGTCAGTGATAGCAGACTGAGGTAGTGGTGATATTTGAAGTGGTGAGGGTCAGTGGTAGTAGACTGAGGTAGTGGTGGTAATTGTGTTTTTAGGGTAAGTGATAGTAGACTGAGGTAGTGGTGGTAGTTGTAGTGGTGGGGGTCAGTGATAGTAGACTGAGGTAGAGGTGGTAGTTGTAGTGGTGAGAGTGAGTGATGGTAGACTGAGGTAGTGGTGGCAGTTGTAGTGGTGAGTGTCAGCGATAGTTGACTGAGGCAGTGGTAGTAGTTGTAGTGGTGAGGGTCAATGATAGCAGACTGAGGTAGTGGTGGTAGTTGTAGTGGTGAGGGTCAGCGATAGTTGACTGAGGCAGTGGTGGTAGTTGTAGTGGTAAGGGTCAGTGATAGTAGACTGAGGTAGTAGTGGTAGCTGTATTTTGAAGGTAAGTGATAGTAGACTGAGGTAGTTGTGGTAGTTCTAGTGGTGAGGGTCAGTGATAGTAGACTGAGGTAGAGGTGGTAGTTGTAGTGGTGAGAGTCCGTGATGGTAGACTGAGGTAGTGGTGGCAGTTGTAGTGGTGAGGGTCAGTTATGGATGGTAGACTGAGATAGTGATGGTAGTTGTAGTGACAGTGAAGAATTTATGAACTACAGTCCATTATTATAGACAAATGTTATTTTAAATATATCGGTAAAGGAAATTTGTGAAGAGTGAGTTGGACAATACTATCTGCTAACACTCAGACAGCTAGGTTATCCATAAGCAAAGTTTAATCTACCAAATTATTTACCTATTATGACTGTCACATGAATTATTCGAGAACCAGTGGATTGGTTGATTACATTGATTTTTTAACCGCGAAACATTTATACGAAAACAACAAGAAACCCTCTTGTAGAGGAGGCAGAAAAAACAAGAAATCAAAGCTATAATGACCACTCAAGATCTAATAACTGTAATCAAGAATGAACACCAGATTCAAGGATCTCTGCACCAAACAAACTGATGCATTATTATTATTATAATTATTATTATTATTATTATTATTATTATTATTATTATTATTATTATTATTATTATTATTATTATTAATAATCAAGGGGGAGCACTATACCCGTAGGATTATGCAGCGCCTGTGTGGGGGGAATGTGGAAGGTATTCAGGCTTAATTCAGGGAACAGGAGCACATCCAATTCCTTAGATCAAGAGCTCCTCACCAACATCAAGGAACCTTTCTTGAGGGGCAAACTGAAGCAGCTGAGCATTATCCAGATTTGATGAACTTGAGCCACTTACCAACTTTGTCATCAAGACGAGCTCAGTCTTTCCTACTGAAGTATCTGATGAAGATTGTGTTGATATAGTGTTTGATGCTTCTCATCACATATCAAATAAGCATATAGGATATGCAAATGTGTGACTGGTTCCTCACTGCCCATACAGATCAAATTTGCCAATACTTCTATCTCTATGAAAAGGACCTCGTCGAGGCTGCCATTATAATGAGAAATAGAACATATCAACAAATGGTTGACAAAAATGCTACAGAACCTACTTTCCACACTACAGCAAAGTGTAAAGGTGACTGTCATATTCACCACAACAAAATATTTGCTGATTCTCCTAACTCACCAAACTGACATGAATTGCTAAGATAAAAAAAAAAAATTCTCACACTTGCTGAAATGCCATCTGATCAAACATCAAAACTTGTTCCTTAAATTTAACTAAGAAGAACTTTCGTACCAGAGTCAAGTGCCCTACTTGCTCGTCATAAGTGTTTCATTTTGTATTTGTAATACCACAATATTACAATTTCTTTAACAATCATTATAGGTATCATATGTATTCGTATACTCCCTTATATCCAGTTCATCCGTAAATGCCATAATTTGTATAAATCACCTGCATTGTTTACAAACCTTGATAATGTTTATTCTACTTCCTATTAGTTTCCTCTACCTATGTCGTTATAATCCTGCTATTTGCATAGTTAATTCCACTCGCTGAAGTCAGTGGTCACGTGAAGTTGCTACCTGTCGTGGGCTCTCTTGGGAAATTAATGTGTTATAGAGCACCATTACTTGTTTCTGCAGTGTTTTAGAGTCAGAGTTCAAGGCCAGAGAGAGATGCTTCTACTTCTCAAGGAGAAAATTCACCTAAAAAATTACCTGGATAAGTATAATAACGAATGTGAAGTGGTAAAAACATCAAAGTGAGGATCGTTAAAACAGCAGATTTGTACACTTGAAATAGCTTTTGTTTTGTTATCCGCGTGATTGTACTTCAATAGTTAGTGAAGGTAAAGGTACTATTAACTCTGCTAATAAAGGCAAGAATATTCTTGTGGTTGGTGACTCACACGTAAAATATATGGACCGTGTTCTGTAACAGAGAAAGAAAGGTGAGACAGAGGGTGTTTCCCTGGTGCTGGTGTTAGTGGCATAGACAATAGGATGGATATCATGACAATTAATGGGAACATGTCCATTATTTGCCCCAGTATTGGTAGAATTATTTTGGGAAGGAAAGGAGACAGGAGATGCTAGTTAAGTACAGAACAGTAATAGATCTAAATAACTGTAAGGAAAGGGTCCGGATTATACGCAGTATTTTGCCTATATGACAAGTGAGCAATGAATGAATGGCAATTGCTGTAAATGGCTCGCTATACAGGTACTGCAAAGAACTTGCAGTATCATTCATTAACAACTACGACAATTTCTTTGACAAACATGATATGTATTCAAAGGATGGGGTACATCTCTCTGGGGCAGGAGAGCTAGCATTAGCTAACTCTGTCGAGGGGGCAGTTACTGAGATTCTTGGACTTTAAACTAACAGAAGATAGAAATATGGGTGTGTGGAAAACAAATAGGTTACATTGTGAGGGAACAAAGCGGCAATAATTTACAAGATACCTCAGGAAAATATTCAAAAGATATTGTTCATAATAAAGTTACTAACAAGAGTAAAGATATTGGTCAACAAAGAGATACAGTAGAGGACAGGGAGTGACCAACTCCCTTAAAGTCTACTTTATTAACAGTAGCAGAACTAGAAATAAGATTGAGCTTAGAGTAAATATATTTGCAGAAAGCAAAGATATTATTGCTGTAACATAGACTTGGGTCAAATTAAAAGATAGAGAAATACCTTCTGAATGTTACATTGAAGACTATAAATTATTCGACACCGATAAGGTCAACAGGAAAGGTGGTGGAGAGACACGAGACAATGTTGCCAATATAAAAAAATTCAAAGCGTAGTTCAGGCTGTATATGCAATATATTTTTCAGATAAGGAAATTAGAACAAATAAAAGCAACCATAAATGGATAAACAGTTGATTCGAACATCTAGTAAGTCAAAAGAGAGGCATTAAAGGCGAAACAAAAGAGGCAAGGGACATTTAAAAAATCAATATATTTAATTAAAGAGAAAAATAAAAAGAGGAATAAGAAAAGAAATTATAAAATTTACGTCGCAAGGGACTCGAAGACCAACACAAACGTTACTTACAGTTTTATAGGAGGGAAGATAGGCTCACAAGGTGCTCAAGTCAGTTTACTGTCAGTGAGAAAGAAATGTGTAAAATCTTCAACAGTTATTTCCTCTCCATTTTAACGCTCGAAGATACTAGCTAAATTTCAGATATAAAAAAAACTAAATAGGTCGGGATGAAAATAGATTAGGCACGATAAAAATCACTAGTGACATGGTTTTAAGACATAGAATAAAACCAAAAAACACCCTGGGATGATAAACGTTCTCAGGGGGGTTTTATATGGTTTTGGTGGAAAGAAACCCCCGCTAGTATGGTACAGAATACAATCTGGGAGTGCTGGTGGGGGAAA